>JAQIVF010000729.1:0-18700 GCA_034698365.1 Steganacarus magnus
TTTTTTCGGGCTCGGGCTTGAGGGTGTCGGGCCTAGATCGGGCTCGGGCCTTAAATTTTTTAAGATTTCGGACTCTACTTTCAACCATCTCTTTAAAACATCTGAACTTCCTTCCAGTTTAATAATTTTGCAAAAATGTTTTAATGTTTGTATTTCATGTCTATCTGTGTACTTTTTAATTTTACTTAAACGACCAAAAACTGTTTGAAACTGTTTGTCTTTTTCATGAGATGTCATAATATTTTAACTCATTTTAAATTGAAAAATATATTTATCTTTAAAAAATTATATAACTTCACTTTTAGTTTGCATAGAAGATATTTCGATAGAATTACTAAAATTTATAAGCACTATAAATTCAAAACCCTTTAATATCAAACAACTTGAACCAAAGATAACAACTCAAGTGCTGCTCTTTTCTTATTTAAAACAACAGTCTATACATCTTCTTCAAAGCTCTTCAAGGCAACATAATTTGGTTTAAACATCACTAACCTAAGTGGTCATGCAATTAAAAAAATGTTCCTAAGGAGAGTATCTCTGTTTCAAAACATTTACGACAATTAAAAATTAAAATCTTTTAAGTAAGGCACGGATTACACTTATAAAAATTATTTTAGCAGTTTGTAATGAATGTCCTCAGAACTTTTTTGTGAGTATATCATTAAAAAATAAATTATTTTACTCATTTCGATATTGAATTCAAATCATTTGCCTAATTAAAAATATATATTTGGAAATACAGTATGTAACCAATACAGTTCAAGTTTGTCTTGGTTTTGAGACCACACATTAGCCAAACACAAAATTATCGTTTAAATTTCAGAGGTATCCCTGAAATTTTTTCAAATTTATATATTTTGAGAAAAAAGAATTTGCCATATAATAGTTTTTATAAAATACGGTTGAATAACAATAACTTTTCAGTATAGACATTCACATAGAGTTCACATTTTTATAAATATTCGAGAGTTAAAAAAAAAACAACAAATTCCAACTTAGTGTTTGGTAATATTACTTATGTATAGTTTAAGTTCATCGAGAAAGATAGAAAGGATGGACAGACACGGTGTAAACCTTAAGATTGACTTTTTTTGTTTAAAAAAAGTGCTAATAAAATATTGCAAATTAATCTTTTTGATGCTAACAGTAAGTAAATAATATGATTTAAATAAATATTTTTCCGTACTTTAATTATCAATAGTGATGCCTAAATAAGTGCTAACAAATACGCATAATGTTAAAAAAAATTTCAAATTTTAATTGCTTAAAATTGCCGGATAATTTTTACTGTAAAATTATCAAAACTAGTTTAAACGTTATCCTATTTTTAATAACCAAGAAAACGAGCGAATTTCATATTGTGTAACTAAAATTTAGCATTTTAACACCTCATTTATATTATTGTTTCTAAAGATGTTTTGAAAAAATTCTAAAGTAACCTTAAGTAAAAAATTAACGTGAAGTCAAATGAAATTAATTTATTGATGTTAGGTTTTAATAGCTTTTAATATAAATATATAAATTTATTCTAAAGTATCTGGTGTTTTGTTTAAATTTTACTAAGAAATTTTTTAGACAATACATTCAAAATGAATTGACAGCACTTTTTAAATAAAAAATATCCGGTTTCTAACTTATGCTTTTTAAAATACATATTAGTTTCATTTTTGCATAATTATAAAAAATAAAAAATAATGGTTTTTTTTAATTATATGCTATTTAATTTGGTATAAACAAATATTATTTCAAGCATTCGCCAAAAAATGAGAATTTAAAAAATTGAGAGGAAAGAAATAGGCTTAAATTAATTTATTATTATTAATATATATTTTATTTATTATAAACGATATTTTTATAAAAAAACATTACAATTTAAGTAAAACATGATATCATTTTAGTCAATTGTAAAAGAAATTTTATTTTAACATCTTTATTAAGGAGAACTTTTTTGGATGTGTATTCCAGACTTAATTCATACTAAAAAATAGGGATCAAATGAAAAAATATTTAAAAAAATTATAGTATTGATTTTCCAACTTAAAAACTTAAATTTGTTTGCCGTAATACATTTGTGTTGCGTTGATAGTAAAAATGATTATAGAAATATGTGTTATAAATGCCTTCTGGCATAAATGCTTGCAATCATACTTGTTGTGTCTTCCACTCAGTATGTGTGGCCAAATATTTGAATAAAAAATATGTAAGATTGTAAGCATATCTAATTAGGTACACATTTTTGTTTTCAACCAAAATCTAGTATCAGTTTTAGTGAAGTTTGTTTTTCACAGTAAAAAGTGAGTTGTAGTGTTTCACTGATATGAATCATATAATTTTGATGGCATACGATGTTATATGAGAAGTTGTATGCTCGCAAGCAATTTTGATGTGTTATGTTTTGTTTAAATTGTTGTTAGAGCAAACAAGAGGAGCACATACCAAACACTCACTATACACTCGCTATACACTAGCTATACACTCACTATGCACTTACTATACACTGACTGGTTCCTCCCTCATTATACATTGCAGCAGTGATCAAATTTAATATGGCTTAAAGAAACAGATGGTTTTGAGTGTCGGCATTGCCTACCTTTTCATTTGCTTCCCGATACTGTTGAATTTTCACGCCTATGATAACCATCTCTTGCATCATAATATTAGGTTTTACTTATGTTGTGGCTATCGTTGAGCTACAGTTGTGAGCCCCGCACCTGACGCCGCAGCCGACAAAAGAAAACGCTTTGCTTTACAAAATGCCTCCCCTCTTCAAAATGCCTTAAGCTATAGATTCACCCCACTCTAGCCTTAATAAGAACTTAAATGAGTGTGAAACAGTGAGAAAAACAGAGCACTTATTAAAGCAGACAAACTAAAAACAGCAAACCAATAACAATACTTGTAAACATAATCTAATATTTTCATTTACTTTCCTAATAACACTTATGTTAGCATTAATAATGTTCAGACACTCGTATTATGTAAATCTGCATCGAACACAACAAAGCAAGCTAAAAACAACTACTGTCTCGCACCTCAAATGTCACTTTCTTGCATGACTTTAGCATATAATAATTTAACTGTTATGAAATTTGAAGCAACTTTCGTCACGGAATGTATTTCAAAGATTGTGATTAGACACGATAAAATGCTTTGTTTGCAAAGGGTAATTTGTTGGTTTAGGCTTTGTTACCATAGTCTTATATTGTATATACACTTTTTTGAAGATATACCATAGGAATTACGGATCGTTGATTAGGAGACCAATGCTATGCATCCTTGATTGTCACCGGTTTCACTGTCACTAACAAATTAACAAATCAAGTTTTGTTGATTTAATCTGAAGTTTAGTGCCAATTTTACTAATCAAAGAATTGGCTTCAGATATTACAGTCAAATGATAAAATAAACATTAAGTTCAATTGGAAATTTTTTTACCTCAACCAAAATTGTATAAACAACAACTTATTTGCTTTTTTTATTGTAAACGTAATTTTTAAATTAAATAAAGCAAATATTATAGTAATTTAAATTATTGTATTTGATTTTTTGGTAATATTATAGTAATTTAAATCAATCAATAATATAATGTAATTAGAAAATTTTTGCATTGATTTAATAAGAAAAATCCGGTGTGGGTTAAAAATGATATGACTATTATGTCTATTAACTTGTATTTCATTCATGTATTAAATATTACATGTTTTGTTTCAAGATGTTATTGCAAGTCTGAATTGCTGAACACCTAATAAATTTTTTATTAGTTGCTAAAAACATTTCTTTTGAAAAAAAATTCTCAAAATTAATGTAGTTATTATGACACGATTCCATTATCAAACCTCAATTTTTATTATTTTGACCCGAATTGTATCTTTTCTATCTGTAATTTCAATTTTTTACAGTATGAAAAATATTAATGTAATTATTAGCTTTGATATTTTTAATATAATAAATTTTTTCATAAAGAATAACTAGTTCTGTGAAAACAATCGTTAACATAGTAATGATTATTATAAGACCTTAATTTGTCTAAAATTAGACATTAATTATATTTTAATGAACAGCTTTAAATATTTTGTTTTTTATGTTAATGTTAAATAAAACTGTTTATTTTCTAAAACAGAATGATCTACAAGTACAGACGTGTACATAAAACGAATAAATAAATTAATTTTGTTTTCTCCTAATAGTTTATGACCGTAAATACAAGCATATCTGTACAAAGTTATATTGAAAAGTACGAGTAAATATTTTTCTTTATTTTGCGTTTCTCAATAAAAATAATAAGTACTACTAAAAAAATTAATTGTTTTTTAATGAAGTTTAATAAGTTATTATAAATTAGTTAAGACTTAGAATAAATGGTAGTATAGGTTTGCAAGATGTGTATGGTGTCTATGATGTATATGATGTATATTCTGGTGTTTTCTCTAGAGAAGCAGCAAAGTGTATAACTACTAAGGTTTACGCACATAATCATAATAGTGTTTAGTATTCGACCTTAGTTTGCCACTCAACCCAATTACAAAGTTCTTTGTTTTTTATCCATAATATAGGCTATCGGCTGTTTATTTAAGCTATGATCCAAATTATAGCTTTTAAATATGATTAATGAGATCAATGAATTTGACAATATTTGCCGCTGTTGTTTGTTTTAATGGGAATTGCTTTATAATACAAAAGCAAGTATAGGCTTAGTGTCACATTGATTGATAACTTTCGCACACCTTTTTTTCTCACATATATTAGTTGAAAACTCTTTCCTGATTTCATTTCAAAGATGAAATTGAGAAAATACTGGAAAATATTATTTGAAGATTGTTCCATAGTTTTTGATTAAAGATAAATGCGTTTGAAGGGAGTGTCTAGACTGGGGCCACTGCAGGGCACATCATATAGAAGTTGTTGCAGCTTCAAACAGATTGCCGACTTTAGTTTATGCCTGACGGGGGCTTCACTAAAGAAAACATGCGAGACTCCCCAGTGTTAAAGAATGCCAATTTTGACACCTTTTACATTGCCATAAGAAGAGACTGCATGGCGTTGTTTCAACCAGGTGTACGAATAAACTAATTCATATACCGACCAACTGAGAAATAACTCAACTTTGTAACGCACCAAACCAATTAACTATCAAATTGACAATCGCTTGTAGCTGTTTATAACAATCGAAATGGAAACAAGATCGAAGACAGTGAGAATTTAAAGTTATGCCTCACGGGGTTATCTATAGCTAAACTAAAGAAAAATGCAAGACTCCCTGGTGTTAAAGAATGCCAATTTTTGACACCTTTTACTTTGAATAGACTGTATGGCGTTGTTTCAACCAATCCATGTTGTTTTCGCACAACACTCGCAAACTGCAGACCATCAAAACCAAACCAATTAACTATCAAATTAATAATCGCTTGTAGCTGTTTGTAGCCGTAACAATCGAAACTGAAATAAGATCGAAGAGAGTAACAAATGTTGCAAATGTTGCGAGTTGTGAATCATTGCCGCGAATCTCATAGAAAGCTAATATTTTTAATTGATATTTTTAACTTTCAAAATAAAAGTTCAATGTACTTAATTTGTGCAGTAGGAGTGTTTGCTTTAGTGATGTTACGCAAAGCACACTTTTTTATATAAGCCATGAGAAGAAAGTTGCTCATGCAAGATGTGTGAAGATGTGCTGCAACCGATGTTTGCATGTGAGAGCTGTGCTATGTTATGTTATGCGATGCTATGTTAGCTATACATTACACTTACATTACGCTTGCTGTATGTTAGCTATATGTTAGCTGCATGTTAGCTGCTTGCAGTCTTCCTCGCGACTCATTTATTTATTTTATATAATACTCGCACAAAAAAACAATTGTCTCAAAAAAATCAAAATTAATTGAGATCTCACTATTCATTTGAAACATAAAATGTGATAATACATGTGATCGAGAACTGATGCGCTTTCATCTCGAAAAAAATAAATGAATGGTAAGTGAAAATGTACGTAAGAAAGTTATTAGATTTGCGCATTTTTGTTGTGTAGATGTATAGCATGTTTAGATGTGTTGCATATAAAAAGTGTATTGCATGTTGGATGGGGTGAGTGGCAGTGAGTGCCGCCTTTCAAAGGGACCATTGGTGGTCATCACACATTGCTTAACCAAAATATCAAGCATTTAATCTATTTTCTTATTGTATAGAATTTCGATAAAATTAGATTTTTATGTTAATATATATTTCTCTATAATTTTATGATAATTGTAAATCACAATAAAGATGTATCAGTTAGGATGATGTAGCAACACATGCACACACTAAGCGATGCTAGCAATAGTACGCAACACATGCGTATGATTGGCAAGTTTGTTCTGCCCAGATATGCGCTATCACTTTGTTGCCCTTAAACATATCAAATTGGTTTTTGGCCTTCAAATAATTTGCATGCATTTAATGATGCTATGAAACTCGAACAACTAATACGTAACTGTTTGATCACTTTTGATAGCGATGGTGTCGACAGCTAGAAATAGGCATCAGGGAAATGTTATTATTGAAGTTGTCTGTGGGCGTTCATGTTCACACCACCAAAAACCAAAGTCGGCTTCTTTTAAGTTTTGAGCGGATAATGCAGAAAAGAAGTGGCACGCCAAATATGCATCACATTCGCCTCAAGCGCATCATGTATAGAGGTGTGCCACATATCTGTATTACACAAAAAATGTTCATATCTGTTCATTTTGTATTTGGCGAGAAAAAAATATATACTTTTCTTTACATTTTTGACTACTGTTACTATAAGTGATCATCATATACCATCATATGCAACACACATACAAGCAAACATACCAACATTTCACGCAAAACCAAGCAATGCTTTCGGACCTATTTTCAATTAAAAAGAAGAGTAGATTCGGTATGATCTTAAACATATAATTTAAATACTAATACCTCCGCTAACATTCACAGCGACAAAGTATTTGCTAAAATACAAAATCTATAAACGCTTCCAATTAATCAAAAGTTGGATAATAGGTATTTAATAACATTTAATTGATTTAAGGAATAATACGAAGAAAAAACAACTTATGTTTTTTAATAAGTACAAATTATAGGTGACGGTAATGAGAGAGTAAGTAAAAACTTAATTATCTATTTATGTATGTATAGAATGTAACCTTTGTTTGTTAAGTTCAAAACAATTTGTTAGAAACTGAAACGAAAAATCTCTAATTTGTTTATTTTCGTATAACATAACTTTGAATATATTAATTTATAATTTGTATAAAATTTCTATTTGTTTAAAACTATTAATTAAAAGATTTTAAGTGTCTAATTTTAAATTGCAAACATATGTTAACTGTTAAACATTTAAAATGAAATTTTTCTAAAATTTACCGAAAAAATATTTTTAAAAAAATATTTTTAAAAAAATGTTTTTATGTTTAAGCTAATCTATTTTTGTAATAAATTATAAATAGAAAGTTATGGTTTGGAAAGCTATTTCAAGAAATTCGTTTATAAAAAATCGTAATATAAATTTAAAAATTTTGTGAAAAATCATATTAAATATCTATAAAAATTTATCCATATTTTGAGAAAATTGAATAACATGTTATATTTTTTACAGTGTATCCACGGCTCAATTATCAAAAGTTGCTCCATATTTTCCCAAAAATTTTAAGTGAGTCCCGAAACTCATTGGAATTAAACGACAAATTTTTTGCCATCGGGTAAAATTGTATGTATAATAGCAAACGAAGAATTTATAGGATTTAACATTAAAAATAGCAAAAAATCATTTATGAAAAGAAATAAAACAGCGCCATAATGTATAATTCGTGATTATTTATAGTATGATTCTGATTTATGAAATATAATAAAAGTAGCAATACTATCGTTTTGAGACCCTAATTAGAACTAAATAACACAATGCAAGGTTCAAAAAACACAAAGTGCTTAAGTAACTCAAAGTAGAATTTGAGCAATTTTAGTTAATTTTCTTTACATATCTATATTATGGTGAAGTGCTTTTTTCAAAATATCTTCGAGCATATCCTTAAATCATTTTACTTTTAATAACTGTTTGTTTTCAATAGTTAAGCAACAAAGTTCAAGATGAGTTTTTAAGCTTAATTATCCATCCGATTAATCCAAAAAAATTGACTCTAGATTCTATTACCTAAAAAATTTAGAAATTTGTTTCAGACTGAAATATGCATATTTTTTTGTTAAATAAGTACTCAGATCTTTAATAATCAGATTAAAGTTCAATAATGTTTCAAAATTCAAAATCCAATTATATTAATTTTATTCCTTTAAATACCCATTTGGGGTGTTTGACAAAAGTAGACTCCCTAGAAAACTAGAAAAGATGAGCCCACGATTTAAAAATGTCTTTACCGTCGAGTTTTTCCCCTCTCATTAAATTTGAGAGAATCGCACCCCAATACAACTTTAGACCATTGGCTAACTTTGCTTTAAGTTTTCTTAATTTTGCTTCTCTTTCTGTCTTTTTCCCTTTATTATCACATTTTGATCATTATATTTTTCAATTATTTTGTCTAATGTGTAAGAATTTTAGAAGTTTTTTTGTTATTTAATTTGAAATGCTTATAAATTCTGTTTAACGAAGTTTTGATAATCTATAGAAAAGTTTTTAAAAAAGAAGCAAACTTGCGATAATGTTTATGTACAGTAACTGTTACTACAGTATATGCATCTGATGATCATCTTCTGTCTGCTATTGTTTCAACAAACTAGTAATCTGTTTCTATTTTCACTGGTGTTGTTTTGTAGTGTTGTTATAATAATCATTAAGCAATATTTTAGTTTCTCATTTACGGCAGCGCGCACTCTAATCATAAAATAGCCTAAGGTGTGAATGGGAGCAAAAAAGATGGCTAATGTATCGAGAATATGATCTACATTTACATTACAAGTACAAAGCGATAAATATGTTTGAAAGTTGCGTCAAAATTACAGACTACTGAAAGGAAACGGTGTAAAACATTGACTCGACATGAGTTAATTTTACTACTTATGATGATATGCCTAATGTATTACGGAAATTCGTGATATCACCTAACCATTCACTCATACTAGTCATCCTCCAACCTTTTAATTACATTATACATTACAGCATTACAGTTCCGGAATTCATTAATGTTATATAAATTACTATGAAAATACATATATTGAGTTGTAGTTTTGCTAAGATTTAAATCGCGAGTTGGTCTACAAGTTTTGTGCGCATACATACTATACTGTATGAGCTTATATGACTTTCAATCACACATCGGTTGTGTACTTTTCATGCATCAAATATTTCATTAAACTTTTGCATTTTATTCACAACTAAGCAATTTTATTTGAAATAAAAAAATAAATTAATTTTTTTAATAATTATATTAATTAACATTTTTAACATTTAAGTCAAGTGAAGAAATAATGACAATATGTTTTCAAAAATGCAATAAAATAAAACTATATGCAATTTTTCGAGTATTTCATTGGAAGGTAATGCGAGTTAATCTCGATTATTAGCAATTGTTTTCGCAAACAATGATTTGTCTCCACTAAAACAGGTGATTACACAAAACATCAAATTAATAGAATGTTTTAGTTGTGATCAATTTGTTGTGGCATTCAAAACGTTAGTTGTATACAAACAAAACAATATTTAACTTATTTGCAGTGTAACTTATATAATTGTGTGTACTGTAATGTAGTTGAAAATGATTAATCATCTGTTTTGATAAAAGCAAATGTATTTTAGTATAATAACTATGTGTAAGTGCATTAAATACTTTTGTAATAACTTTATCGAGTTTTATTTTAAAATTAACCGTATGTTCTAAGTTAGTAAACAGGTTTCTTGTTTTTTACTCGAGTCCCGAAATATCAAAATTATCATATAGTGATAATTAATATTTACTAAAAATACCTTTTCTTTTAAAACGCAACGTTGAATGGCGTTTAACTGTGTGAAGCCTAATAACTTATAGATGTATTTAAATTTATTGTTTTTATTACGTTTATGTTTAAAGTGTTTGAAACTGTTTACAAATGTATGAAAATATCTGTAAAAAAACTTCGAAACTTTGAATCTGAGAAACAGAAATAATACTGTACTTTCATGTTACTTATGTAAATGCATATTCGATTTTATATCGGCATAAATTAATTAAATCCCAAATTTCCATTTTTAATTTTTAAATTTAATTTTTGAACAATATTCAGTTTAATACTTCCAACTACTTTTGTATTGGTATCCTTTCATTTTATTTAAATTATCAAATTATTTAAAATTGTTTGATTATCAAACCAAACCAAGTTTTGGAAGAAAATACCGGTTATTCTAATACGAAGGTACTTTTGATACAAATCCGCCAACAGATGACTAATAGAGGATTACCTCTGATAAATATCTAATGGTTCTTAGAAATTTTTTTACTTCAGTAACAAATTTAATTTATAACACTCTTTGAAGCGTAGCTCACAATTATGTAGATAACTAATATTTTTGCTTGCTGTGGCGCCATCTAAGGTGCGATTTTCATGGTAACAACAAATTGTTCATTTCATAAAACCATTATTGAGTGTTGCTTTCGCAAATTAAGCAATTTGTAAAAATAATTAGAAAAATTGCAATATTAAGCCAATGTTTAGGGCAATGAGAATGGTTAGGGCTATTTTATGATCTCAGAATATAAAATTGAGAAAATATGAGAATGTTAGCGAATACAGAAAACATTTGAATTAATTGAATTAACTGTTGTGAGCGTGAAACTTGCAAAAAATTTGTGTATTTGTGCTCAATTTTCACAGCTCACAACAGAACCTCATTAATAATCGAAAAAACACAAAGTTTTTATGTCGAAACTAGTAGTAAACAAGACCGGGATATTAATAAGTGAGCTCAGTTTCTTATTTCTCTTAAATAATTACTTTGGTAAAGTTAGCATCATATAAAAGTTTTAATCATTGTTACTTTATCGTATACTTACATTGAATTATAACGTTAAAAAGAAATTTAAAATAGACAAACAGCCTAAATATTTTAAATCGAAACAGACGCTGTCCAATGTTGAGCTAAACTCAACAAATGCCTAAATAGCTAAATATCTCATACATTGAGGTTTTCATTTAAATCATTATTTATTAAATTTTTTCTTGCAGATTAATTGCAGGAACAAACTTCGCGCCAAAATGATTTAACAAAACATAATTTATCGGACTTGTTTAAAAGTGATGGGCCATTACTGTAACAGATATTTTAAAAAGTAATTTTTCTATAAAATATTTTGTAAATGGAAAAAATTTCGTATTAAACCATATTTAATAAAATACCTGTTTATGCTAAAATAATATCACGAAAATTCATAAGAATTGCGTTAACATATTTTCCATTAATTAAATTTTTAAGTGTTATTTTTTAAATTTTCATTCAATTGCTTTAAATAATGTTAACACATAATTAAGTGGAGTAAAATGCGAAACAATTTATTAAACCATTTTAGAAAAATCAACTATTTTTATTTGGAGATTATCGTCAAAAATATGGGATAATTCTTTGGACAATAAATCATTGATCGAAATGCCATCGTATTTGTAAATCCATTTTCCATTAATTAAATCATATCGCTTTGGACCGCTATTTATATTAAATTAAATTTAAAGTTAAAAAATTAGAAATCATAAAACACGATCACCTGATTGGCGAAGACAACCAAATTTGTTTGTTAGGCGTCTGTTTGTTTATCACGTAAATACCAAATGTTCCCAAATTTAATGTCAAAACACCATTCTGTGAGTGATATTCGAATATATATCATTGAAATATAGCACATCACGCAAATCAGTATTACATACACTTAGAGAGACATCAGTATCTTTAATATGACTGTATTTAGCGATTATTGTTTCCAAGTCTTCGTTCAGATAATCAAGAGTTTTGTCGGCAATTCGTTCATAAGTTAACGAATCGATTTGCGATGAATGAACGCATCTATTGCTCGCATACGGTAATGATCTGCTAATTGATATCAGTTTTGTTTTCTTACAAAATCTAATCAAATAATGATTGGCAATATATAAATAATTAGTATTATAGTACATCACTCGAAATAAAAGTGCATTCATTTCTACAGTTTAAATCACAATATTTACAACAACAACAAAACAAAAAAACAAAACTTTGGTCGTCATGTGAACAATCAACAAACATCAACCATATATACTGGACTAGTAAATCGAAAAATTTTAAGGCCAGACTGATACCTCTGAGGTGTAAACCCGACCCGACCCGAGCCCGAAACCGACCCGTGAAAGTTTTCGGGTACCCGTTTACAAGTTAACAGACAAATCAATTCCACTAAAAGCAATTCTTACTATTAAAAACGTTTATTATGTCAATTTTAATGCTGAAATTTTATATTGAATCAAAGACAGGATTTTCTCGGTTAATCCGCCTTTTTATTCCTACTTTTAATTTAGCGGAGATAAAGTGTTTTTTCTTATTATGAACTGACAATCAAAATTAACATCATTTGTTTCTCCGATAAGTCCGATTTTCTGTACGCTTCAGATAAATCCGACTTTTTTAGCGTATTTTCCGATTTTTTACACTTTCCAAAATATAATCGTTAAAATCCGTATAGTTTTCAAAATTTCTTATAATTTGACCGGAAAAATTGAAAATTGTTTATAGTATGACTTCAAGATTAACCAAAAAATTTAACGTTTTTCAATTAATATTAATTTAACAAAAATATTTTCACAATATAAGGAAATATTTTCTGTTAAATGTCATAATATGACAGAAGAAACAATTAAATATTTAAATGTTATTTATTTTAACGATTTAACGAATGAAAATTAAAGTTACTTCATAATTAAAATCAAAAATTTTTGCTCTAATTTTTTAATCCAATTTTCTTGAGCTATCTCCGAATGATTTTTAGTCCGATAAAGTCCTGTCTTTGGTTATTATGGTAAAAAATATATAATAAAGTATAATAAAGCTATACATTATTGCGTTCTTTTAAATTTAGAAAATGTTACACGTGTTGCTATCTATGAATAACGCAAGAGAGTATAGAAAATGTGCAATGTTTTCGCTGTATTCTACGTACAGTAAACGAAACGATATTTACGCACAAAACTACATTTTGTTTTATATTCAAACACGTGTTTTGCCGGTTCGTGGATATCAAACATTTTCTTCATTCAAATTAAATTTAACAAATACTGAATTGTTGTTTTCCCAAAATTATTATCGCAAATATTTTATTTAATATATATTTTTACAAAAATTGGTGAATAGACGATCAAAATAATGGTAAGATGTGTCACTAAATCACAAAATAATTACACTAAATAACTAATGTGTTATATTTGCATATTTAGACTGAAACGTCTGAAGTGAACCCAAAAGCATATCCATTAGCGGATGCGTCGCTCACATCGAAAGTATTAAATATATTACAACAGGCAAATAATTACAAACAATTGAAGAAAGGGGCGAATGAAGCGACGAAGACATTGAACAGAAATTTGGCGGAACTGATAGTGATGGCAGCCGACGCCGAACCGCTAGAAATACTGCTTCATCTGCCGCTTCTTTGCGAGGATAAGAACGTTCCATACGTGTTCGTTAAGTCCAAACATGGTATGATATATTATTGATTGCAATTTAGTTAACGATATACTAATATAACTATACTAACTGTACAATACATTTGCAGCGTTAGGTCGCGCGTGTGGTGTGTCTCGACAAGTGATCGCGTGTTCGTTAACGACTAACGAAGGCTCGCAACTCAAACCACAAATCGAATCATTGCAACAAGAAATTGAAAAACTTTTGATCTAATCGTTTATTATAATTGTTCGATAATTCATAACTATTAAACTTTTGATTTTTAACGTATTCATTTTAAAATATGTATTTGTTTAATATTAAAGAACGTTAGATTAAAAACATATTTTTAACTTAATAATTCATTAAAATTATTAACATTTATTTATTTTAATGACAATCAAATAAAAATTGATACGATTTGTAATATAGAAATGAGCCTTTGAAAAATTGATGAATCTTTGAATTTTTTTCTAAATTACATGAAAAAATTATACTGGAAAATATGATTTAACAATTTATGTTTTCATTTAACTATTAAACATACCAACTTAACCATAATGTTTTCGACCCGAAGTGACAATGAAAAAATATGCAATAATGTATTAACTTAGCGTCTTTATTATGGTAAGTTAGCACAATTAGCTTTAATGTTGCAAAAGAATCTGTGTATATCTTATAACTTTAAAGGCAGATTTTTACAAAAAATTTGGTTTCAAAAAAGTGAAGGGAATTCGTCAAAACAGTCAAAAAAATGCGTAAAAATGAAAGCATTAAGAAAAATATGATCAAATTAAATCTCGTGTAAAAAATTCATAAGAAATTAAACTTCCAAATTTTGAGTTAAAAATGTTAAAATATTTAAAAAAATAAATACCGGTAATTTTGGCTAATTATGAAGATAAGAACATTTTATCTGTTAACGAATACATTATAATGTAATTCATTGCAAATTGAATAATGCATTGATTTTGTTAAACTAAAATATCATATAAATAATTCTAAATTAGTTAAACTAAAAAGTTATTCGTGAATTTTATTACGGATTTGTTGAGTTTATATTTAATTCTCACAGTTTAAAATCAGTGTTTGATTCGTTGATAGACAGCGCCAGCCAGACGCGTATATTATATTATACGCTAAAATTTGCGTTACGCAATAATGCATTTTTTTCATACAGTATATTTTAGTGCATTTCTATATATCACTGTTTAAAATATCATCTCTTTTTTAGAGTATATGAGTTAAATGTTAGTGAGATGGCACTACTGAGCGATTTATTTATTTGATTACTTTCAATAGAGTTTTATTTCCTTTTCCGTTGTTTCGCTTATTCTCTAAGGTTTGTGGTTTTTTAATAAATCTTATTTAATTATTTAAGTATTTATTTTTAATTTACAATAATTTAAAGTTTGTCATAAAATATGGCGAAGAAAAGTAAGGGCGAGAAGAAGAATAAATCAGCGCTGAATGAAGTGATAACTCGAGAATACACGGTTCATCTGCACAAACGCCTGCATGGCGTGGGCTTCAAGAAGAGAGCGCCGCGTGCTATCAAAGAGATTCGCAAATTCGCCGAAAGACAAATGGGCACCGAAGACGTGCGCATCGACACGCGATTGAATAAGTTTGTTTGGTCGAAGGGAATAAGGAATGTGCCGTACAGAGTGAGAGTACGTCTGGCGCGACGAAGGAATGAGGACGAAGACAGTCCTAACAAGTTGTACACTTTAGTGACGCACGTCATTGTGTCCAGTTTTAAAAAATTGCAAACTGAAAATGTAGATGAATCTGAGTAAATATCACGAATAAAATTATTTTGCAATGTTTATTGATTAAATTAATTATTTTGTGAACTTTATTTTACTCATATGTTTGAATATTTGCAAAATACAAAACATACCATTAGTTTATTACTAACGTAAACTTCGTATTTTCGATTAAAATAATTTAATATGAAAATTTGGGGTGTTTTACAATAACTTTAGGTAAAGATTTAAAAGTTTATCGTACGAATTGTTTATCTGATTATAAATTCCAATTTCGACGAAAATACTAACTATGAAAAATGTTTCACTAAATTATACGTTAGACGCGTACTTATTTTAAAATTAGAATCAAATATGTTGTAAAAATACATAAACTCGTAACAATTAAATTTTAGACACATTGATATGCCGCCGCAATTGTGCGCAACTTTACTTAAATACTTACAATTAATAAAATTCAACAATGGTTCAGGTATAAAACAGAACCAATCAAACTCGTTACGGATTGTGCGACAAACCATGCATTTATCGATTTACTTACCGTAATCTCATTTCAATTATCAATAAATGAAAAATTAAACAGTAAACAAAAAACTTCTAGTTTTAATGGGAACAATTTTTATTCGCATATTTCTTAATTTTTTGCAATTGTAATATTGCTTTATTACTAACTTTAATTTAAAATTTAGAAAATGATGAGTATTTTTAAAACGATTAGCCAATCTAAACAACAAAAATAATATATATAATAATTATAAGCGGTCATCAATAATGTCTGATATTAACGGACAATACTTAGAAAATAGAATTTGCATTGAAATTAAAATAATTAAAACATGCATATTGAGCTAATTTTAAGCAAAAAAAAAAGTTAATCCGACAATAGTTCGCATGCCATTCTCAGTATTGTGTCCGCAAACGATGATAACATACCTCAACAAATAATGGCAAATCAATATTCCTATAGTTATCTCTATGCGATTCGAGTGCTTTTATTATAATTCTGTTGAAATATCAATTATAATAACATATAATAATATTAATACTGTAATATCAATAATGATTGTAAACCTTTTGTGTCGTTTATATTTATGAATTAACTTTTTAATGGTATAGATATTATGAATGAGTCTTTCGTTGTCTAATTTGATTGCATCGCATTTTCGCATTAATTTCACGTATTTATTGAAATACTGGTCTTCACTGCTATTATGAATGCTTTGATTGTCTTCTAATGACATAATGATTTATAAGTCATAACATATCAATAAATGAATTATTATTATTATGATTATCGCTAAACAGTAACGAAAGCATGAATTGATGCGCTATTAGAGGTGCGCACCGATGTTATCGATGCAAACATACCATAGTTGTACTGTAGTTTTCAAACAATGCTCTTATAGTCTTCTAATACAGAGGTTTACAAACTATGGGTTGCGACCCAAAACAGGACAGTAATGTAAAAATTTTTGAGTCGCATTTATGAAGAGAATTAGCATTAATGTTAGGTCGCGATACAAATTAGGAAAATTCATATTTAATATTAGTGAAGCAAAAGCTCAGAGTGAGCTTAAGCAAGCTTGAGCTGAGCTGAGTTTGAAGCTCGACTTCTTGATGGCACGGAGCCCAGCTCACATAAGCTCAAGCACAGGTTACACCTCTTGAGTTTGAGCTTGACTTCACTCATAAAGAAAATTTCTAAATTTAAATACATATATTCATAGAATATAGTAAAATTAATTAATAAATTGTGTGGCAAAAATTCAGTATACAGTAAAATAAAAATTTTTTAATTAAACGCTAAAAGATAAATAATTCATGAAAATATTATTGCATAATCAGCTCTAAGCTCAAGCTCGATGCATATTCAATAAGCTCAAGATCAACATTGTGTAAAATTCAGAAGCTAAAGCTTACGTTACATAATTTTTGAGCTTGAGCTTCACAAGCTGAAGCTCACCATTTTTGGGCTTTTTTCATCACTATTTAATATTATCTATTTAATTAGCTATTAACTAAGTCTAATCAACATAAACTTTGTTTTATCTTTTATATTCTCCTGGGTTCCACCCCTGACACCTATATCTTTGAATTCAGGTTAAGAGAAAATTCAAGGAGTTTAAAAGAATGTAATAAAATAAATACATATAAAACCCTTCAATATGTTGATCATTGGACTCAAGTATAAGAGATTTCACTCAATAACTAGAATTCAAATAAGATTCTTGATGTGCACGCAAACTTAGATGTGGATTTGAGGTTCAGATGGCGAGGGTTTAAAGATTCAAGTGCATGACAATCTTAGGGTCCACTCATTCAACTTCACTCAGGATAAATCCCATTATAAACACTATAAGGTATTATAAATTTAACAAGACATTACTTTGAAGTCTGGTTGTAAATTTAAGGTTTAGTGACTGTGGGTTTGGAGTCAGTCGAAAATGTTTCTGTCTGTAAAATTTTCAAAAAATTCAAAACAACTTAAGTGTCATAAACGAAACTTTTAAATTTTAATCAAATGATATAAATTTTAGTAGTTTGAATATCAGTAAAATTGTGTTAATTACATTTGATATTTTATATTAGTCATGCTTTAGTTTTAAATATGTGATATAGAAAATATAAAGTGGGAAAGAGGTAATAATCCCTCTAAGTTAAGGTAAGATAGTGAAAAGATATTGTGAATTAATGCAAAGCAATAAAAAATATTTTAAAAAAAGTCCCGTAACACGTGATGTAACAATTTTAACTCAATTATCTCCTACTTCTTATATAAAATAATTAAGTATCCTAATGTGAATCACCCAAAAAAACTCGAAGAAAAAATAAATTTACATTTAAAACAGTGTTTACAATGTTATTGATCAAACGATATGTGACTTATAAAACAAAATTTATCCAAGTTTTAGTGATTTATACTCAAAAAAACTAATAATTCTCATTTAAAAATCGTGAAATACGAACATTTGTAAATTATTGAAAAATATGGGATATAATTATAGTAAAACTGATAATATAAGTTGTGAAATTAATGATAGAATAGACATTAAAAGATAACGAGTTAAATAATTAATTTCAGAAAGAGACATCGAAATTAGAAAATCAAATAGCATTTTGGTTTTCATAGATGAAATACATCTTCACAAAGATTGTGTTAAAAAATCCTAACACCATTAAATAAATAAAAATACTGCGACTAAAATATTCAATTGGTAAAGGAATACGATACTTAGAGACGTTCGTTACCGGTTATAATACCGGTGGTGACCGATAATGACCGCCGCTTTAAAATATATTTACCGGTTAA
>JAQIVF010000730.1:0-18692 GCA_034698365.1 Steganacarus magnus
CTCAAATAACTGAGCTGAAATTCAGCTCGAGCTGCAGCTAGCTCAGCTCCAGCTGAGCTTTTGTTCATCTCTAGTTACAATCATTATTGTTGAAGATTACACTTACATGTTATCACTCTTTTTAAACATTTTTAACTATTTTAAGACGTATGATGCATATAAAAATTATAGAATTACTGTATGTTAAACTAAGCAGTGAAATGAGATTTTCGAAAGAACAGTATCCGTTTCTATTAGTGTGACCAAATGTACAGTTTTTATGGAATATCCAGATATTTTTGACTTTTCCAAAAAAAATTGTTTGATAAATGCGCATTAAAATGCTTTCCCATGTTTTTTCTAGTATATTTACCATAGTTACCATAGTTACCATAGTTACCATAGTTACCATAGTTACACAAGCTCCAAACCTCTAGTGGGCATATCACAGAATTTCTTTGGTGGGGTCAAATTTCTCAGGATATAAGCCACAATTTTTTCGGAATTTCTTGGGAGGGGGGTCAACACTAGGCAATCACCCCTCTGTGTATCTATGCATAGTTAAACAAGCCCCGAACCTCTAGGGGGTCTACCACAAAAAATCTGAAAATTCTTTGGGGGGTGTCAAATCTCATCGGATTTAACCGACAAATTTTCAAATCTCGATTTTTCTAGCTGGGGTTCACACCCAGGCAAAACCCCACACTTATAATTATACTATGCACAGGAAACTTTCGGAAAATGTACAGGAATTGTCGTTAAAGTTGGTCACACTATTGCTATATAATGCGTTTTTATAGTCATGTCCTGTACAGGTAAATGTAAATGTAATGTAAATGCTGTCTCCATATTCATTCAGTAATGTGTACTAAACTTATAATTTATTTATTTAGTTACTACTATTAGTTATGTCGTAAAATAGTTAAATCATTTATTAATATTAAGTTCTGTAATAGTTTCTATCGTTAAATAATAGTTATAATGATATTATTGTTCCACTAAATTAATGAATATTTTCACTATTAATTATTTCGAGATAAAATTTATGTCTTTTTTTACAATAATTACTAGAGCCTCAAAAAGTAGCATTTATTCAAATAGCGCTATAAATTGCTCTAAAAATATACCAAAATAGCATTAAAAATAGCATTAAAAATAGCATTAATCATATAATAAAAGTATAAATTTGATAAAAAAAACTCATATTGAAAATTTTATTTTTTCTACCTCATTCTATATCATAAAATTTTGAATTTAATCAAAATATTTACGGAAATAATACTTTGTAAATTTTTACTATTTTTAATTACAACCAAAAACACATCGGAATTAAACGATAATTTTTTGGTTTACGTAGAAATTGCATTAAAAATGGTAAAAATAGCATTTATAAATATGCTTAAATCGACTGCTAATCATCAAAATCGTGTTTATATTAAAATAATTTGCTCCTAATTTATGAACTAAGAAAGCAGCAAATGCTATCATTTTGAGGCTCTAATAATTACAAAAATAGTTAAATAAATCGATAGCAAACGAAACAATTTTACCAATAAAATATAATATTTGTTCCTTTCTTTGTTAATAACATTATTGTGATGTTTTCTTTAAATTTAGTATTCTAATATTTATTAATTAAAAAGTTTCATTAAAAATTAGAATAAGGCATAAATGGTTATGAATAACATGCTTTGTGTAAATTTCAATACAACCCAAAGTGATAATTATTTCAATTATAGCGGAGTAACTCATACTAAAATATTAAACTTCTCACTATTTAATGTTAACTTTTATCCGTTTATCGCTCATAATGCGACACATATATGCGGTGTATTAGTGAAACTAATTGTATTGTTGGCACACAAATATGGTTACAGGTATGTGTTAATGAATAAATATATTCTTAAATTCAATAAAGTCTAATAACTATTACAAATTTCTTTGAAATAAATTTTTAAAAAACTTTTCAAGATTGCAGAACACCATACCATTTGGGAATAATTCGTTTGATATCTTATTGCATACAATACCGTATGCATCGGTGGATACATATATCTCAACAACAATTATCTCGCGAGCGATTGATGTGTTAAATGGTGAAAATATCTATTCATACGTTAAACCGAATGAATGACCTGTTTTGACGTATTTTCAAAGTTTTGATTTTAATGTTTGGCTTTTAATTGTATTTTCGGTTATTTTAATTTCCATTGCAATATCATTGATTGAGAAAACTTTCGGCCATTTCCAATCGAATGTATGGCAATATAGTACTATACTATTGTCAGAACCATTTCCTCGTCAGGCATATCAGAGAGCAGTCAAACACTTCACTAAACGAATAATACTAACAGTTTGGTTATTGTCATGCACTGTATTGTTGGCTGCCTTTTCTGGTGTTTTGCGAGGATTTTTCATTCGAAGCGTATCTCCAGATGTTATCGATTCTTTTGATCAGCTTTACAATCGAGAGGATATCAAAATAATAGCTGTCAGTTATCTCCCTTTCAATCTTTACGTTCAAAATAATAAGGATTATAACACTGCATTGAAAGAATTGAGTGAACGAATCATTGCTTTGAATAGAAGCCAATTATTCAAATCTAATTATACAAACATTTCTGATTCTATCACAAAATTAAAATCTGGAAAATTTGTAATAGTAATTGGAAAATATTATATTGATAACTTGTTATATGGTCGTCACTCGTATGGCACATTAAATATCAATAAACAACTGTATGTCTCGAAGAATGGATTCACCAAAACTTATTACTCGATACCGATTTCTAAGCGAAACATTGAGTTAGCAATCGAAATGAACAGTTTGTATGCATTGAGTTATTTTACTTGAATGTACATATTTTAATAGTTATATCACGATTCATGTTAACTCTCGTTAGATGGGAATCTGATATGACGTTTCTAATAATAATTTTATATAAAGCGATTTATTTATATTTAAATTGTGAGAAAAATTGATCATAAAAGACATTACATTATTATGAGAGACGTTAAATCACTTGCGTATTATTATAATTAAGTAAACGTAAAGCATTGATCATATAAAGTAAAATATGTATAAATATAGTTAAAATGTTTGTTATTTAAAGATTGAAATGTTTGGGTGAATCTGGAATTTACAAGCAATGATTGGTTAGTTCACAAATGCCAGCACGCAATGAAAAGATCGAAACAGAATATTCAGAAATATCTTTCAATGATTTTAATATCGTTAGACTGCGAGGCGTTTATTATTTATGGTTTATTGGATGCGGTGTTTCGTTTGTTGTCATTATTAATGAACGCTATTTATTGAATGTTCGCCATTACGCCTATTTTTTATTTATCTTAATATTCAGTTTATTGTTTGAAAAATAAGTTAACAAACTAACTGATTGATCTCTTCAGAAAAATAGCATCGTTGTCATACGTTGTATTTCACGTATGCTTATAGTATAGTCCAGAAAATTCACGTTTCAGAAATTTTAACCTCTTATTGATTATATAGTGATTTAAGACTTTAGGAATTGTCAAAGACTAGTCAGTTTTGTAGGTTTGACAGCATTTCATTAGATTATTTAAATAAATGTCAGTATAAAATAAAAAGCACTAAACACCATAATGTTATGATTTTGCTATAATTAATGTTGTTCTCGTACTTTGTCGATACTTTAAACCTCCATTAGAACATTTGGTAGGATTTCCTGACACCACATCACCACTTTGAGCGATAGTTTTATTAAAACTACTAATATTTGATGCGTATAATTTTAGGACATCCTCACGAATATATATGCAAATCATTATACAAAAAATCACTTTTTAATTAATTTTAATTTAAACTGAAGTCTAAATTTCTTTTCCCCTTTTTGTTTAACATTTCAGTCCTAATACCCTGTAAAGTTTGTTTATAGCATTTAGTATACGAATCAGGCAAAAGTAAAGCGACAGCGAAAGCGTCCAGAATTGTGGCAGAAAATATTTTATGCGTAGAAGTATACTGGAAGTTGACTTATGTACAACGCATAAAAATTCTGCTAGTATTCCTAGTATGTAATTATAATAAGGGTTCCACTGGAGGGTTAAAGGTCTGGAGTCAAGATTATGTCTATACTATGTCTAATATATATTTTTTTGATCTTTTTGAAAATCGAATTAATTTTACTTTATCTAAAATGAGCAGCAATCAGGGTTGCACAAAATGCGCAATTTATAAATTTAGTAAGCAAATTGCGCAAAATGCGTACGCAATTTGCGCAATTTTCGAAAAATTCTAAATGTTAAAATTTATTATTTTTTAAAGTTTAAAGTTATCCAATAATAATTTAATTCTTATTATGACTCCAAGTCTAAATTTCAATCTATAAAAGTAAATTACTATTTAATATTTAAATATTTTCTATGATTTTCATCATTTATGTCTAACTCCCTTAAGAAAAATGCTCAAAAACAACAAAGAAATTTTCGCAATTTACTCGCGATCACTAAATTGCGCCGTAATTTACGTGAGAAAATTGCGGCGCAATTTGCGATGTGCAACCCTGGCAGCAATATATTGGCGAGATTTTTTTAAATATTATTAGACTAGATTACCTTAGATTATAGTCTTAGTAGTATTCCCACAGTAAACCTTTTGTTATCAGGCATTACAATTAAAACACTGTTAAGAACTTTTGTTTCATAATTAATTATTGATTATTATTAAAATTGTAGTTTAATTAATGTTTTTTTTTAGTAAATGTAAATCCAAAATAAATAGTGCTAATTATCAAATAATCATTAAATTTTATTATTAATCAAATGTTTTGTAATTCATTTGATACCACACTTAAGCGTTTCTGTGCAACCATTCAGAGTAGAGATTGAAAAATACTCGCACTCTCTAAACCACAGTAAGATAATATAAAAAACACTGATCTCTTCCTGCACAGCTATTTACTTAAACTCGTAAATTAACGTGGTTTGGTTGTAACGTTTTTTAAATTTAACAAACTTTAGCTCTGGGTAGGAATGGATTATAAACAATTCACGACACATTCATAAAGAGCTCCCTTTCACAAGTATTGTTAGGATTATATTAAAGTCGTTTTAATAATTGTTTCTTTAGCGCATTGTTTCTCATAGTAATTTTATAACGTGATAACTAATCAGATTATTAATTTGTCTCACGTATGTTACAAAGTATTAAGATATAGCTTGTAAGTGGCAGACTTTTTGAACTTAAGAGGACTGCGAACAGACAGACGGACGGACAGACGGATAGGGTCAAATCCATAAGCTCTCCTTTATATATAAAGTGAGCTAAAAAATATTCAAACTATACTTTGTAACAGTACAGTACAATAAAGACAAAGTATTCATCACTGAAAATGTTTTACAACTGCATGTATTGATTGATTTTTAACGATCAATTAAATTGTCGCACTAATTAAAATGAATCGAACTAAGTTATCAATACAATGAAGGCTTTCTGTGTGAATGAAATGACATAAAATTTGTTTAATCAGGAAACCCAATGCATTATAATTATTAGAAAAAATAGTGATCCAAAAATTTATTGGTACGCAATATTAAGAACACACTAAACACAGTGCTTTCGTGGCATACGGTTTGCCGTTAGTTATGTTAAGTAAATTATTTTTAATGATTTCTGCATTTATCGCAGTATTTCTTTTATTGCAAATCACAGTGAACTGTCAAAAACCAAGCGTACCTAAAAGTATGTCTAAATAAATTATAAAATAAGTCATATTCAAATTATATATATTTAGACTATTAGTATTATGATTATTATAGATGGAATAAATCTGCGTGAAATAAATAGAAGAAACCAGAATTCAAGGAATAATAATAATAATAATAATAACAATAACAGTGGAAACAGAAACAATAAAAGTGTGTCAAATAAAACATTTAATTTATGTCTTAAAATATATTGTATCAAATTTATATAAAATCTTTTAAAATAGATTCGGGATATTTGTCAATCAAAAATGCTAATTTCTTTTATAAAAATCAAAGAGTTTTTCTGTCTGGCGTTAATCTCCTGTATAACACTCTTGGCCGAGATTTTGGTGGTGGAAACTATAATAGTGTGAAATCAATGTTTGAGTCGTATTTAAAACAACTATCAAATGCTGGCGGAAATACTGTGAGAATTACAGTTTTAGGTGATGTGACTATTCAATACGATAGTGGAGGCTATGCGACTGCAACTAATACCGCATCGTTAATACAAGAAATTGGACAGTTTTTGGACGCAGCGAAGAGAAACAATGTTTTTGTAATAATAAATCTATGGTCCGGTGCTATGAATTATAGCTCAGTTAATGGCATCGATCTTTTCAAAGATGAGACAAAACTCGAAAGTTATATCGCAAAAGTATTGAAACCATTGGTTAGTGGACTAAAAACTAAAAAGGCGTTAGCGATGTATGATATCGTTGGAGACCCACAGGGTTCGGTTGCGAAGAATATTGTCGATAGTAATCCGTGTTATGACACTCAAAATTTATTCCATCAATTGGCTTCGTGGACAAGCAATAACTTTACGATGAAAGAAATGCAACGTTTTATTAATAGAAACACTGCTGCGATAAAATCTGTTGATCCAAAAGCATTGGTAACCGTAACCACCAAAGAAGAGGAAGGCTCGAGATTTTGTGATTGGTGTTATGATTATTGGCAAAACAAGTGTTTGATATCAGCTGGTGGTAAGAGTAAAGGTGTTTTAGATGTCGTCAGTTATGATGCGTTGGCATTTTCGGGTGAAGACTATTATTGGAGTCCATTGAGGAAAAAAGCGAGTGATTATAAAACAGGAAAACCTGTTATAATAGGAGCGTCGTCTTCGAACTGTAGTTTAAATACAGACTCGATCACTAGTTTTAAGTGGGCATTCAATAATGGTTACGACGGAATACTCGGCTGGAGATATTTGTACGGAGCGGCCGGTTTATGCAATGACGCGCCCGCTGTTATCGATGCCGCGATGAATTCTTTAAGCAATAAAAATGTTGTTAAATTTAAATTTTAAAATTAGTTTTAATGAAAACTAATTAAAACCCGATTAGTTTTAATATGTAATAGTATCTCTATGCAATGTTTGATCGTTTATTGTCAATAAAAGTAAATTATTATGTATTAATTAAAATCAAATAAATCAACATTGATTGCAAAAAAAATATTTGTGTATCATTTTCGATATAAATTAAATAAAAGTTTTGGTCTCTTTTTCGGTAATTTAAAGATCATATTTTTTCTAAAAATCAAGTTTCTTTATTGTCAGTTGTATTTTGAAACAAAAATAATAAGTAAATTGTTTGTTATTAGTTATTAACACTTAAAAGTTTAGCTCTGAATATTTTTAATAAAAAATATATCTTAAATTTTAGTCTATCGTATCAAATCATAGTTACACAAGGGGAAGGGCTTGCCTAGGGTTGACCCCCCCCCTAGAAAATCGGGAAAAGTTGACCCCCTCCCCTGAAAAATCGAGATTTTGAAAAATTGTCGTTTAAATCCGATGAGTTTTTGAGACCCCTAAACTTTTTGTCCAAAATTCGGAAAAATTGTCGCTTAAATCCAATGAGATTATCATGTAAAAACTTATCAATAATTTCCGCATATTCATGTAAGTAATGATTTATTATAGTAATAAGCTTATAATAATATTTAAATGTAAAATTATTGTTGAACAAAAATCTATGCTTAGAAAATTGTCTACATTTACTGTTATTACCTTAAATTTCGTAAATATTACAAATATGTGACGCTCAAATAAAAAGATTATGTGTTGAACTAAAGCATATTCAAAATTACTAACAATCTTTAGTATTCTAAACATAGGTAAATTGGAGTAAATAAACTTAAATCTAATCTTTAGGATTTATCTCTTTAAATACGTTATGTTCCGGTCATCGACATATCCTTTTAGCTAAAAAATCTAAATATCGCTATAATGACATACGAACTAAAAGTGTTTAATTATCAATATTAATAGCATCGATACTAATTCATCAGTGATTCAGAAAAATTAATTTGATGTAAACAAAGAATAATAACATATACGTGTAATCTCTGAGTTTCATTAAAAGTGAGCGCATCGCTATCATTGAAACTAACAAATAACTTTCAATAATTATGGCTACAACCGAAACACCGCAACCAATAAACCATAAATAGTAAACACCTCTCAGTCTAATGATATTAAAATCATTAAATGAAATTTCCGAATATTCCTCCGAATCCGCGTTAGAGTTGTGTGTATTTTTCTGTACACTAATCAACCATTTATTGTAAATTCCAGAATTGTAAGTCTGCAACAAAATCGATTTAAATATATATATAAGTGTTATCTACTATTCTGAATAAATGAATGCATACAAACTGTTCATATCTATCGCTAATCGAGTGTTTTGTTTCGAAATCGGAATCGTGTAATACGTATTAGATAATACATCGGTCGAAACGTGCATCACTTTATTTAGATTTGGTGTACTGTTCGCCTTACGATTGTTTAGAGCGTTGTTATCCCAAATCGATTTTGTGACTACTAATGCATACTTTCCAGTTTTGAGTTTACTAATCGCGTCTGTAGTTATTCTATTTTGACTATCATTCAGCAAACAGAATCGGTTACTTAATTCTCTCAATTCATTGCTTTGATTCGAATTGCTTTGAACATAATAGTTAAAAGAGCCATAGCTGTGAGTAAGGATTTTGATTTCTTTTCGTTGGTAGAGCTGAGCGAAAGAATCGATAACATCTAATGATTTGTTTCTAATGAATAATCCATTTAAAACGCCAGAAAATGCAGCCAACAATACAGTGCATGACAATAACCAAACTGTTAGTATTATTTTTTGTGGCAAATGTTTGACTGCTCTCTGATATGCCTGACGAGGAAATGGTTCTGATAATAGTATAGTACTATATTGCCATACATTCGATTGAAATACTACAATAGTTTTCTCGATCATTGAAATAACAATTGAAATTAATACAACCGAAAACGCAATTAATAGCCAAATATTTGAATCAAAACTTTTGAAATATTCGAAAACAGTCCATTCATCGGGTATAACGTAAGAATAAATACGGTTACCATTAAACACACCAATCGCGAGCGTAATTAATAATTGCTTATAATTTTCGATTACTGTATAGGGTATTGCAGCCAATAATATATCATTGTTAGTATTGTAAACACCATTTTTTAGATTATTTCTCGCCCCATTTTGCATTCGCGTTAAACTAATTAACAATTTCGTTAAAATATAACTTTCGATTGCCAGAAAACACACACATACCTGTAACCATACTTTTGTGCCAACAATACAATTAGTTTCACTAATACACCGCAAACGTGTGTCGCATTATGCGTAATGATTGGTGGTCTATTGAAGACAAATGCTTCAAATTTTATACTTCTGTTCTGTTCTTCTGTTGATTCATTTGTGACATAATTAACAGTAGTGTTTATTTTGATATTTAAGCAAAATTGATTATTCATAATCTATTGATCACAGCATTCCTAAAAATTTTAAGATTTATTACGCATTTTGTGTTACGCTTGACCTGTATTATAAATATTCAGAAAATTATTTAAGGGAAAATAATTATTAAAGAAACAATAATTATCATTAAAAGTGTATTCTGTTAAAATATACGGTAAAAATATATTCAGCTCGACTATTCTGTCATTTGAAAGGTAGAAACTTTAATTGCATGAAATTATTTACAACTAATATTAGGAATTAATGATGTTATGTGCGACTGTTATTGTAACTAATTGAGAGAATACATACATAAAATATTATTTTATTGATCATATAATCATCCCAAATATAATAATATAACTATTATTTAACAAATCTAAATATTAGGAAAAAGTTGGTAAAAATAGAATAACGTTAAGCCCTGTTAAGCTACAAATTTGTGTATCTATTATGGTTATCATATAAAAATAAGACCGAAACATTCATAAACCACTATTGTAATCTACTTTCTACTGTAATTTAAAGGTAGCATTGTTAACATCGTTTAATTGATTTAATTCATTATTACTTTATCGTATTGTTGCGTTTATTAATTTTCTAACAGGACGGCTAATCAAGCTATCAATTTATGAATTCTAGCATTTATTAAGTTTGACAGATTACAAACCGAACCGAACCGAACCGAACCGTACCGCTCAATATCTTTGAAAAACCGAACCTAATAAATTAGATTAGCTTATTTTCATACTATTTTGATCTTTTAAAATACTTTTAACCAATTTACAGGCATATAAGTTTTTTAAATAAATAGATTTACTAATTTGAAATAATAATTTAAATCGATAAAATTTATAGCAATTTTTTGCATATTTTATGAAAATAACTCAAAACCGACATTCAAATTTTGTCAAACCAAAACCCCTAAATTGACAAAGTTGTCGGTTTAAACCGCGGTTAAACCTAACCGTCGATGCCTTTACATTTTATACAGTAAACAGAATTTTATTACAGAATTCTCTAACTTAACAGGACTGCGAACACAATAGATGGATATAATGTCAAATCCATGAGCTCACCTTTCCTCTAAGAGATAAGTGAACTAAAATAATGTTATTTTGTTAAAGTAAATAATAATAATAATAATTGATGAGCGCAATCAAATCAATCAATTTGCTCTAATTTCTTTTTTTTTATTATTTACATGACCTAAATTGATAGCACATATTTTTGTTATTAATTTTTTAGGAAAATACATATTTTCTTATTTTTCTTTTAATATAATTGTTTAACATTATTCGAAGTATTGAATGCTACAAATTAATAAATAAATTAACCGGCTATAACCTACTAAGTATTAAATTATCTTTTTAAGTTTTCGTTTATCACACGTAAATTCCAACCAAAAAATCCAGCGAAAAAATAATTTTCATTGGCATTTTAATAAAATAAAATCATTATAAATAAAAATATAACTATTTTTTTTAATTACTTAATTTAATCATTTGCGGACTTTTCTTATAAATTAACGCGTGAATCACAAACAGGAGAAGAAAGCACACGCAAGTGCTTAAAATATTAATATACACTAGTATTAGCGGTTCGCTTTGAATATACTGTCCCAAAATGATGGGAAACCCGGCGGACGTTATGCCGCTAAAAAATATGAACAAAGCGCCAATCAAATTGTTGACCGCAGTTTGCTCTTCGACCAACGCGTATAAGCACGCGTACACCGACGACATGCCCACGCCATACACAATGTTTCCCAACCACATGAACGCCTCGGAAGTGCTCGCGAGATACAAGAATATCATGTTAGCCACCGATAGTATAACCAGCGAGCCGTAAATCATGTGATGCGGTCGCAGTCTGAGCGCCACAATGATAGCCAGTGCGCGACCGATTGTGAATGAGATCGCGAGACCCGACGAAATAACTGCCGCTTTTTGTTCGCTCACGTGTAGTGCGGAGTAATGAGCGAATGCGGGAAAATATATGAATTGCGCCCATTCCAGGCCCAGAAACATGGACATTAGCAGCGCTGACATGATAATAACCATAAGTATTTTATCGGTGGGCGCTAAACGTGTTTTAAGAGCGACTAACGAGCGTTTCCACCAATTTTTTGCTTGATATTTATAGATAACACAAACTCGCGAACTTCTTTGCCGAGTGGTTGGCGGCACATATTTCTTATAAAAGTATAGCACACCAAGAAAGGAAGCGCTGAATGCTATTGCTAATGCTCCGCCGTTATACGGTATGTAGATTTGAGAGCTAAAGTCTTCTGGTGATATGTGTGTAGTGGTGTTACAATCGCTGGACAGAAATGGTCCCACAATTAGCGGAGTCATTATAGAGCCCACACCGAACATAAAGTGTAACGCCTGCACGAATGGTCCGCAATCCTGTTGCCACATCTCGAGTATCCAGACGTCTGCCGCCGATTCGATGCCTGCGCTGGCGAAGCCGTTGATCGCAAAGATGATGAATAAGTGCGTGAGTGATGGCATTTGCGGTGTCAGTGCCATTGTGAGCGCAATTATAAATAAATAGCACATCACTGACAGCTGACGGTTAATGTATTGGTAGGCAATACCGTCTAATGAAATGTATATCTCCGTAAAACTTTTTGAAACAAAACAAAACTAAAAGCGGACTTTTTTAAAAGCAGACTTACTTATGGCACCGAATGTATAAGCGAACGATCGAACTGTGTTTATGCCGGAAATTTCCGATATACTAGTTTTGTATATTTTCGTTAAATCAATCAAAGATGGACCGGTTAAGTACAGATTCATGGCCTGCAGTTTAATTAAAATTTAATTATTAGTTATTAATAGGTGAAATAATAATAAAATATCAGGAAATTTTGTTAACATATTCCGCAGGTAAACTTACATAAATAAAATAACAAAAGTACAGCACAAACGTGTACACATATTTATATTTGCGACTCATTTCACTCTCACTCTCACTTTTAATTTCCTTCTTTTCCATATTAATATTAATATAATAGTAATAATTCAATAAATTTGATATTTTACAGTAAAAATAATAATTATTATACTTTTAATTCTAAAATATCAGAAAAAAAACTTTATTCATTAGAAGCTAATATTGTGTTACAAGTGTGTGTGAACTTCTGTTCAAATGTTTTTTGTTTCACAACTGCGAATAAAATACTTTCTACGAAAACCCGATGTCAGACAACGTAAATAAAGTACAGGTAGAAATTACGCAAGTTTTGATAGCATACTTGATATTTAGAAAGTGTACAGTGTTTTGGTTTGCTTTTGCTTTATCATACAACATCAGCAGAATGAGTGGCTACGAAAACTTCATTAAACCACAAACACTTAAACACATAAACACACACATACACATACACCTGTAGAGATACCACTACACATGTATCATTACGGTGTGCTAAGCTTAAACACTATTCACTGTCTGTTCATGTTATTGTTTTTTAATAAAGATTAAATACTGTTACAGTTTTTACTAAACTTTATCGGAATTCTATTAAAAATTTAGAAACAAACTATTAATCTTTGTTAGCAACTCTGAAGAGTATATATTATTATATAAAGTCATTTAAATAGTGCTATTAAGTATAAGTTAGGATAACACGCGATTATTATTTTATGTCTAATTGTCAGTGAATAATGTGAAAGTAAAAATTGTTATAATTACTGAATTTAATTCTAATTAATATAAATAAAAAAAGATCAAAGTTACTATTGAATGGAAACTTCAAATTTTGAAATTTGGAGTTATCTTATCGGCATTAACCGTTGTTAAGTTCTTCTTTAACTTTTACTCAAAAGTTATAAACTTCATAGACTTTGTGACAAATACTATTAAGCCATACTAAGACACATCTGATACATATAACTGTAAATGGAATGCAGACGCGAGAACAGCATCGCTAAAACGTATTTAGCGCACAACAAGATTTTGAAATAAATCCGCATGTATTTGATTTTGGTGTTCGCGAATATAATGATGGCAAACAGATTTCCGATTAGCCATAAAAAAAAGATTCCTTTCAATCTTGTGATATCCAATTTGACCGCTGAATAATCATACATCCATTTCGAGTTGTATTCAATGACCTCTTTCTTATTAATCGCTTTTAAGTACCAGTAATTATAAATTCCCCTCTCAATTAAAGATTTAAATCTAAAATTATTAAAAATGAATTCTATTAATTATGAAAATAAAATTCTTTCGCTAAACTGTACATACAAAGCATTAGCATTAAAGTGTAACGCAATATTTTTACGCGAAATATATACGGTATAATATCGTTCGCCGAAACCTTGTTTCGACACATACAGCTTATTACGCAACTGTTCGCTCCAATCAGTTTCGTACGACGTCAGTCTATCGATATGCGATTTTGTAGTGATAATAACATATTGTCTGGCAGTCAGATTATTAAACGTATCGATTAACATCTGATTGCTTGAATCTCTAGTAAGTAAGTCTTCGCGGATAAGTAATCGTCTACTAAACTGTTGTGCCATCGCATTGGTAGCAGAATTTTGAACAACAAAATTCTGGAAATACTTGTTGAGCGCAATTATTTTTACGCCAGACTTTTCGTAGAGACGCTCAAAACTATCGATTACATCGCCAGGCAATTCGCGCATAAAAAATCCCCTCAAAACACCTGAAAAGGCGGATAACAATACAGTACAAGATAATAACCAAACCATGAGCACAATTCTTTGATGCGCCGATTTTATCGATACGTTATACGATTTTTTCGGAAACGGTTCCGATAATAGTACATAACCATAGAGCCAGACGTTATTAAGCAAACGATTGTTGTGCGAGTTTGCCATTAGAGTGACAAACAGCGAAACTAAGAGTATCGACAATATTATCGAAAACCAGACACACAACTGGAAACTATTAAAAAAAGTGAATAAAGACCATTCTGTAGGCTTAACGGCGCTCACAATGTGAACATTGTCTAAACCCAAAGCTGGCGGTATTTTTGCCGAATAATTGCTCGCAGATTTTGTGGAGAATACTAGCGTTTGATACTGAGAGTATGGGAATATCAATATGTCTATTATGTCTTTTGCTATCGATTTGTATACTCCTTTATTTGTTGGATCTCTGAGGCGTACAATGCTGTAGAGATTTAATGTTAAATTAGAAAGTTGTGTTATATTTTGATAATTTAGGAAAAATTAGTGGAAAATTTTAATTTAAGACAAGAAGTAAAGAAATGTTTTCTGTTTCTTTATGTGGGATTGAGCTTAATTTATTACAATTCAATAAATCTATTTAAAATAAATAATATCTTTCTTACTTATATCCGTATTTAATCGACAATTCAGTGATCACTCTAATTAATAGACCGCACAGTTTGTTTTGATAGCGGAAAATAAACGGCTCGTAACTTAGATAATCGGCGACCGCAACACTGATAGTTGAATTGTCAAAATATTTAGTGGCATCCGAAATATTATTCGTCGAACGACGAGCGAAAAAACGGTTGCAAAAGTTCTTTTGCATAATTTTGTGTTTGGTTGAAAATTAAAACATACCTTTGTTGCATTTAGACTTGAAACTTGCATATATATATATATATATATATATGCGATATTTTATTGATATTTTAGTCTATGCTGATTTCTTAGCTCACTTTTTATATATATTTGACAATGTCAGTCAGTCTGTCTGTCTGTCAGTATGTTCACAGTCCTCTATTGTCTATGTGACAGCATTCCTATTAAGTTCGAGAAGTATGCAACTTCCATGCTATATCTTTATACTCTATAGCATGCAAGTTAGAACTTAGTAGCCTAATTAGCTGTTGCGTTAAAATATTAATATAAGCAACAATGCGCTAAAATAACTGTGATTAAAACTCTTTTTACACCATCCTGACAAATTGTCAGTGACAATACTTAAGAAAGTGATCTCTATTATAAATGTTCCGGTCTTGTTTTCTATTCGCTACAACACGTAAATATACTTTTTTTTCTACTGTGACTAAAGAGAAATATTACACTAATGATTTTATGATGAAAAAAAATATTATCATTAGTAATTATTATTTACTAGAAACTCAATATTTAATAATTAAGCCAAAGTTGTAATAAGTAGGGAATTGAAAATCGTTAATTAACGACTGTTTAAAAACATAATCATCATATTATTATTACCTAAATAAAGAGTCGCTTCAATTTCGGTTGCTAAGGCAACAATGCTTAACTGTGAAAGCAATATGTATGGAGTAGAGTGAAATACCGTCTATAACATTATATGCTGCACTCCTAAATTTAAATTACAGTTGAGAAGCATTTCGAAGTAGTAGTAGTAAGTTGTATTATACGGGTTAGTTTTTAATGCCTAAAATTTAAGTTTTCGAAGAAAACGGGGTAATACTAGTAATTTCTAATTAAAAAGGGCTTAGAGGCTGAGTAGAAGCCGTATTAGCAAATTTCAAATAAACGATTCAAACGAATCAAACGATTTTTAAAATACTAAACGATTTCAAACTATTTTGCAACTTTTCTTAAATTAAACCTAGAAAATATATTAAATAATACAGAATGTGCGAATAAATAAAAAAAAATTCTAAAATAAAAGTCCAAATGATTCACAAATAGTCTAGTTAACTCAAATAGTAAAACTCAAAATTTTTAACTTAATTCGAATGTTGCTAAAACAACATTTTCGTCATATAAAATGTTATTTTTTTAGAGAAAATAGAAAGAGATTCACTGGAAATGTTCGAATTTTTACACTATTCTGCATTTACTTTCATTTTTCTAATCAAATTTAAAAAATTTTTCAAAACTATTTTCCAAACTATTTTAAAAGTTTTTATAAACTATTAACAAACTAATTTGCACCCTTTTTTCAAACGATTTTTAATTCCCTAGTAATAAGAATAACATTATTTATGCAAGAATTTTTATCACAATTAATTATTTTCATCTCTAGCGGAAGTCCGTCTGTCTGAATGTTCGCTGAAAATTCTGTAAGTTCCATGCTATATATTTTAAATTATAACGTAAAACCTGCATGTTTCAACTTTAAAGTCTGATTGGACGTTGAGTTTTAAAAACGCAGAATTAGGCCAACACATTGTTGAATAAATTTATTGTTTAATGCGCGTTAATTACAATCAATTTAATTAAATAAACAGCAAAAAAAAAACATTTTTATGTCACTCATTAAACAATATATTTAGGCAACAATTTGTTCACCTAATTCTGCCACACACTGTATAAGTAACTATAAGTAGTAATGCGATACAGTAACTATTAATTGATCAAATTTTATGTGATGACTATATAATAACTATGCTTGACTATATAATTACATAAGAAAGTGAGTGAATACTATAAATGTTCCGATAATGTCTTGTTTTCTATAGATTTAACGTTTACCAAAAACTAACACTGTTTCTCTAATGTTAATAAATTCAGTAAAATTTCTACACTTTATCAACAAGACATTAAAAGACCGGAAAATCATAACTTATCAGAAAGTTGTGTCACTATTAAGTTGAAGCGCTATTATTTTCATAGTATTCCAATCGGTCTCAGTAAATGAATTGCTTGATATGACGTGCGGAATGCCGTTATAAATTCTCAGATCATCCACACCTTCCAACTCGTCATTAAGCACTTTCTCTCGCAGACCGAACTCGGCCTTCATGTCGAACATTTTTGTTCCGCGCAAAAGCATTAGAGGCCACGCGTGCACACGACTTGGTCTCAGGCTGTCTCTGACAAACATCACCGAATAGTTGAAACTGTCCACAGTCTGCATCGGCAAACCATAAATTAATGACACCTCAAACGGTATACTATTGAAGCGAACCATTTCGGCCTTTGTTTTCAACAGTTTCAGACTTTGTGGACGATCTATAACTTTCATTTCGTCTTTGATTGCAGTCTGAACGCCGAACTCCAATTCGACATTCACTCCATTAGCCATCAATCGATTACACCGATCGATATACTCGCTGTTAACCATTTCGAGTCTCGACTGCAAGTTAAGTCTTCCGCTATAATTGTATTTAATAAAGTAATCCATAACTTGAATGTAATGACTGGAAGGGGTGTTGAAAATCGGGTCAACAATAGAGATGTCATTGACATTATTGGTCACAATCCAATCCACTTCTCGCTCGATACGCTCTAAACTGCAATTCTCTCGTTTGTCGATGTCATACGTGTCTCTATGCTGACAGAAGCGACACTTGAAATTACAGCCACGCTTTGTCTCCATACGTATGAAACCTGTGTGCTCTGTATCGCCGGAAAGAAGTGGCGATGGAAGAGATCCTAATATAAATTTAGATTTACTTCCTGCGTCTTTGCGTCCACTGTAGTGAACGCCATCGATAGAATCAGTTCGGCATTCGCTTAGCGATGCAATTAATTGAAGCAAACTGTGTTCGGCATAACCGCGAATAAATGCATGGATAGCATGCTTCTAAAGTACCTTTAATTAAGTTTTTTGCAAACATCAAGCATTTTCCAATTTATCAGGAATTGTAAATTTCAAACCTCTATACGCGTAGGTTATCTGTGGTCCACCAAATATTGCAAACGGCATTCGCACTCCATTGTTATGGTTGGATAGAGTATGAAACGCGTGTGAAACAAAAACTTCATTCCAAACGTAGAGTCCAGTGGCGATAACGTCCGGCTTAACCGAATTTACGTGATCAATCACACGCGATGTTGTGTTCTCTACGCTATCGCCGCACACGTTCAGCCTCCAAATAATTTAATTATTTATTTTTGTAAATTATTATTATAAACATACCTCAGATGACTTAACTCTACATTGGGCTTAATTTGAGGGAATTCTCGCTCTAAATATGAAATTAGCGAAGCGCTCGTCAGTGATATATTTGGATCTTTTGGGCGAAGATAATCAAACGAGAGAAATAAAACACGAAATCGCATATTTAGAAAATCATTACACTTCTCAATATTGATATTAAAATTCTTTATGCTTATGTGTGTGGATTGAAAATTTGCGTAACTATTAAAAAATAGGCGATAAGATTGTCAGTTACTACTGATTGAACAGGAAACGTACAAAATTACAAAAATAAAATGCAATACAGTAGAAGACTTCCAACTAGAGGTCCAAAATGGGTCCCGTGGGAAGCGGGAGGGAGTGGGATTATGGTAAAAATAAGCGGGATGGGAGGGAATG
>JAQIVF010000731.1:0-18685 GCA_034698365.1 Steganacarus magnus
TTATGTGTTAGCAAATGCTCAAATCTGAATTTTCAATATACTGTACATGAATAATAAACAAGACATGTTGTTATGATACGAATTACATAACGATAAGGTTATTTGCAATTTTAGATAATTCATTATACAGTATTCACAATTACTTTCGTTACTCTTCATAACATGTTGCCGTTATACTGTAACTCAAACGGGTAATAATACAGCCATTTTTCATTTGTTTATTATTGTAAATTATTTTTTATTCTAATGGATAAGTACTCTGTTTATTACGGAATGCGATGGTAATTCAAATAACTGCGAGCCAAAACCTATTTCTAAATTATTTTTTTTGCGCGTTTCTCAATAACGTAGAAAAATTCAACACAATTCGAGCCATACGCCCAATCGGACGTGTGATTTACCACCTTTTGTCTCCCCATTAGGCTAATTTATATTAGCTTTTAAGTGTTTTCCTAACTATGACTGCAAAAATGGACTTACCATACGTTAAATACTTTTAAAAAATAAATCACACAAATTTAACATTTAAAGTCAAATCAAAAACATTTGATGGCTTTTTTATAAACGTGTTTTATTAGCAAAATTTAAAAACAGAAGGCATAAGCTTATTATGAATAATATACGTTTTAATCAATACATTTCAAATACTAGCTTATAATAGGATTAACTAATAATAATGATGCGATTAAATAAGAAGAAATCGAAAAAATTACTATAGTTTAAAAAAAATTTAGAAAGTATTTTAATGACCATTTGGGGTAAAGTATACTATAAAAATGTTTCAAATTGAATCTTTTATTTGATTTGATTGAATTAGAAGCCGTGAACCTTAAGTTGTTCAGACTTAGCGATACCAACTTTAGTGAGGAATTGGCAGATATTATTGCGTTGATCGCCTTGTAATTGAATCACTTCGCCATATTCTGGGTGCTCGACAACTGTTCCGTTACAAGCAAATTCCTATCATATCATAATGTTCAGTATAAATCATTAACAATAAAAGTATCATAACATAACAATGGCACACCTTCTTGCATGCTTTTACTATCTTCTTCTTGTCGTAATTGTCAGAAATGCCCTGAACAGTAGTCAACGTTTTACGACCGTTTCGTTGTTGGATGCGAATGTGAATCAGTCCGTCTTGGACTCCACTATCATCTGACTTAATCGCATCAGCGAATGGGTCTGTAAATGTAACACATTAGACATCATACACATTACAATCAAATATATCAATTGATATAATACTTACCAAAAGTCTTTAAATTTTGAATACCACCTGAAGACATACAGCACACAATAGTCTTATCTAATCGTATATTTCGATCTTTTAGAGGTATTAATTGATTTCTCAATTCGATTTATTAATTAATAAAAATGCGAAAATGTTTGCAGTGAATGGCACAACAAAACGATTATTACGTTTTAGTGAATCACTTGACTAAGTGCTACGAGTGTTAGCAGTGTGAGTGTGAATGTGTTCACAGTTAATGCTAGTAAATGCTAGTAACGCTGTAAGAGTAAGGTTTGGGTCAAAAGTTCATTACAGCGTATCGATGCGTACAGCAAATCATCGCTCATCTCTGAAAATGGCGTCATCTTTGACGTCACCATACACTTACACCATCACTAAACACGTTTCGTTTCAATACCGATCACTAAACACTGTAACTATTTATTGTTAATTTCAGTACAGTTTTTTCGCTTTATTTATTATAATATTATTAAACAAGTTAACTGAAAATTTTTATAATGTTAACTCAAATTTCTTTTATAAATTATTTTTATTTTTTCGTTTGTAGCCTTTTTTTGCCGATTAGGGTAATACTTAATTTAACAAATCGGTACTATAATTTTTCGGTATTCGTTAAAAATTTTGTTTAATTACTATGATTTCACTCTTTTTATTAAATATTTTTTAACTTAAATAAACTTTTAAGTTGAATATTTTTAAGTTGAAGATATACAATGCTGGGACTATATTTGTTAATACGGTTTAAGTGTAAAGAAATGAAAGCTATATATACTGAGAATTTACTGTTGAAAAATTAATAGGCATATCCTCACATGATCGGGTCATGAAACTTGCAAACTGAACTGCAAGTTTGAAATCTGTAATTTTCAATGAGATTATATATGATTAGTTTGACCTTTACTAAACCGAACAGAATTCATAGTATTTTATATTGAATCAGCTTTCATATTGAATAGAATTTAATATAATTTAAGTTTTAGGTTCGTTATTATTTTTTCATCCGGTATGAGTTATACCGTACTAAGTTGTAATTTGAAAGTTACTTATTACCATTATCTTCAAAAATTCATTTAAATTGAAAACAATAGCAATTTTAGTTGTGAAATATGCTTAAATAATGGCCATTTAAAAATAACAATCTACCAATTTAAATGTATTTAACACATTATTATTATTAGATTTTTTAAGAAACGATTTACTATTTGTAATCATTTGCACATAGTTTAAGAAAATAAAATTAAGTAATAGGATAATTTAAAGACGGTTTTTAAACAAATTTATATTGAAAAGTAACAGGTACTGGTTTACGTCCTAATTTTTATTCTGTGGACTAATCTTGTAAAGATGAAAATTTTAGAAATGAAGATTCTAATTGTAACGTAAATAAAATTTATGATTTAGCCAACTATAAATTTTTTAATTTCTATGGACAGAAGTTTCGATCTAAAATTCTTTATCATAATTAAAAAGTTTATTTTAATTTACTATAGATAGTTATATAATATTGTTTTTTAAAAAGAAATTCGGGTCATATTTTTTTTAAGTACGATCCACTGGTGGCAATGCGCCAATTTTGATGTTTATGTTTTATGTTGAAGCAACAATTCTTAGAAACACTCGCGTGAGTTCTCTTTATAGTGGAATAAAAAAATTCTAAAAAAACACATTCAATGTTCCAATACCTATTCAATTCCAAAGTATGAATAATGCCTTATGTTAGATTCATTTTTGCATTAATTTTCCAATTTTTTCAATTAAATTTACTTTTCACTTTTGAGAAAATAATTTAGTTATATTAGAGAATAAAATATGACAACAAAATTTTTAACAATTTTTGGACCAAAATGCGGTTTAAATTAAAGTAAATATCGAGAATGTCCGCAAATTCTGTCTATAATTATTATTTTACTATTTTATTATTCAAGTAAAAGAATTGTATATTTTAGTTTTAAAATTTTTCTTAAAATTTAAGATATATATACTTTAGTCACTTAATGTTAACAACATTCAACTGTTTAATAGTTGTTATATTAGAAATTGTTTATTTCAAAATTAGATTATTTTTTCGGGTTAAACTGTTGTGATTTACAACAAATCAATTAATATTTATGCAAACTGTTGGCAATCTTACACTAATCATTTTGGCAGACACTAAATAAAAACTTTTTGTTCGTGAGTGCGAAAAATAAAAAACTTTAAAAGTTGTAATTTACAACATAGAAAACTTTTCGCACATTAAAAACAAAAGCATTAAACATTATAAATAGACTTTAAAATTAAAGTGATAAACGAAGACACAATTTTCTCGCTCCTCTCACTGAGAGAAGTGCTGCGATAATTAAATTAATGATGATTTTACAGAAATTTGTTTATTTAGTATGATTTAAAGCGTAGCGAAGTTATGTCTACGAAAATATGCATTGCAGTCTAATTCTGTGCGAAAGATAAATAATTCTGGGCTTTTTCTGTGTTTGTGCAGATGCGTTGCGTAATGACGTAAACCATCGATTGCTTGATTTTTGTTGCACATAGTCTGCTCCGTAATGGAAGCATCATTGCATACATCAATGTTCCGCTATTATTCTAATTAGCAAAATGAGCTAAAATGACTAAAATGATCGCATATTTATTATTAAATATTAATTAGAAAGTTTGCGCACTGTTTGCGAAATGAATCGGATATGAAAGAATCGATGGTATGTTATTTTAAAATTGATTTTTGTGTTTTTTTTATTTTGATATTAATAATTAACTCTAAAAACCAAAGGATGAATTTATTAAAGAATCAGTTATTAATGATATCGAGCAAAGAAATTGGAAGGGAATACTAATCGCGTTACTGGTGATCGTTAGTATTTGTTCGCTTATATTGCTTTCAATACTATTGCTAAGTCCACGTATGTCTGATTTTTGAACATTTTTCATTCATTTTTAATTATTAACTAGATTTTTCAAATTCTGTTGATAATCAAAATGTAATAACTAAAGCAAACAATTTATATTAGATTTCGGATTGCGATCAAAGACAGAACGCCTTAAATTAGAAGAAATAATTCTTCGCGGTTACGAACAAAATGATTTCAATGGTTCGTGGATTTCGGAGAAAGAGATCATATATCTAGACATTAATGGAGCGCTCACTCTCTACGACATCGTCAACCGATGGAAAACTGTTTTGACGCAAAATATTAATTTGGTATAAGTTAAAATGAAAACGTGATTTTCGCACTGTTTTTGCGCAATTCATTTAATTATTATTATTGATTGATTGATTTTACAGCGTCAATACGACACTAAAAAGTTTAGCGTATCAGCCGATCGTCGATACGTGCTGTTAACGCATGACATACAGAAAGCTGGCACTCATTCATATACTGCGAGGTATAAAACACTAGACACTAAAACGCGAATTGCGGTTCCGTTGAGAGCACCCGATGATAGCGAACGCTTGCAATTCGCGCAGTGGGGACCACACACCAGTCAACTGGTATGTCACACACACACACAAATAAATATCATGACTTAGCGATTCTATCTATAAATTGTGTTTATTCAAACTGAGTGAAATTTATGTGTGGTCAAACATTTATTAAATCTTGTTTTCTCTAAGCGTTGCCACTTTATGCAGTGGAATCTTAATTTGAGTACCAATTTGTATTGCTATCAAATTTAAACATATAAACAACATGTTTGATGTTTGCTTCAGAGTTTGCTTTCTTCAAAATTATTACAATATTTCTAACTCATTGTTTAGATCGTTATTCACAACAATAATATCATATATTACGCCACAGTTGGCGATCGACCGCATCTCATCACCAATAATGGCAGAGAAGGGTTCATATATAACGGTATTCCAGACATGATGTATGAAGGTATACAATATAAAACGAAATTTAAATTAATTAATTATTAAAAGCGATTTGATTTGTTTGAAAGAACACATACTCTACTCAAATGTGGCGCACTGGTGGGCCAATGATGGCTCCAGACTTTGTTACGCGAGTTTCGACAATTCCCGAGTGGAAACAATGCCATACGTTGTATACAGTTCTGGAAATTTTTCCGGTCAATCGTATATCAGTGACTTAGAGTACCCGAAAATATTCAACTACCCGTACTCGAAACCGGGGCAAAATATTCCCCACGTGTTGATATATATAACGGAATTAAGTACATCGAACTTTGTTCGGACAACGAAACAGATAAAACCGTCGCGAGAAATAAATCAACGCGACTATTATATTACTGCGCCCATTGTGTGGATATCGAGATCCAGTATTCTCGTGATTTGGTCGAAACGAGTGCAGAATTTCACTATAATTAACATATGCAGAGAAGAAAACGATTGGAACTGTGAAAAAATAATCGAAGAATATTTGAATAGTCCTATTGGTTGGTTAATGATCAACGATGCGCCCATTTTTACTGACGACAAAACGCATTTCTTTTTGCGATTACCGGTTGCCGACGGTTTATCGGGAACTTTCGATCACATCGCTATGTTCACTACTGATGGAAACAAAAAATATTTTCTAACTCACGGACAGTATGTCGTCACTAAAATTTTTGCGCATCGATCAGACTTGCATACACTGTTAGTATTATTTTCTAAAAATTTGAAATTTATTTATATATGAGTGAAATGTGTTTTATTATTTTTTAAAACTTAATTTAACAATAATTACACCATTTCAATGTAATTTTTATTAAAGTTGTAGTCGGTTGAGTTTAACCGCAGTTAAAACCGACAACTTTGTCAAATGAGCGGTTTCGGTTTTATTAATTTTCAAAGTAAAAACCGAGGTTAAACCGCAAAACCGCCTATTTCAGAAAACATACAAAAATCGCTAAATTTCTTAAGAATAAATATGTATATAAGTATAATTGATTGTTTTTCATTTTTTTGAAAAACTTTCAAATAAGAATATTTATTTATTTATAAAATCCTAATAAGTTTTAAATTCCTCTAAAGTAGTTTATAAGATTAAAATTTTGTGAAACTGAACTGTTTTTGTACTTTTAAACAATAATTTATCAGCTGGCGGTTTGGCGGTTTATTTTTAAAAAAATTTTAGCGTTTCGGATCGGTTAGACAAGTGTTAAACCGTAGTCAACTTTAATTTTTATGTCTAGCCAGACACTAAAGACGAAATACTAGTGTCTGGCTGGACATAAAAATTACATTGAAATTGTGTAATTATTGTTGTTTAAATAAAGTTTTAAAATATGTGTGCTAACAACAAAACTAAGAACTTTTCTGTTTTAATATTGTTTAGAATATTAAGGTTAACAATCGTAATTTGTTTACTAAAGAACGAAATAAAGTAATTCAATTAGAAATATAGATTTTTAATTCAGTTTTTTGCTTAATGATATTATTAAATAATTTTGTTAAAAAAGAGAGAACGGATTAAAAAAAGGGAATAAAATTAATTTAATTGTTTAGTGATAAATGAGAATATGGGATAAATTATAAATAAAACTTGATTAAAATAACTTTATTAATATAAACAAAAGATTTTCCTAATTATAATATTACCAAATGGTTTGTCTAATTTAATATACTGTTTGTTTTAAATAAATCATTTTACTTTTAATCCAATGAAAATACCTAATTATGAAGAATAATAATAACAGTTCAATTTATTTTAATTAAGTTTATTTTTTAATCAAATTCTAAATTCTATTTTAGATACTTTGCAGCAACAAATCGTAATGATCCGGCAGTAAGGTTTGTTTGTACATGTTTATAAAAATTATTAAACTTTATTCAATTTTTCATAATTGAATTGAATTAAATTAAATTATTTTAGGCATTTATATTCGGTTAATGATATGTTACATATAAATCCGCGAAAAATTCACTGCCTTTCGTGCAATATAAGCGATACGTGCCAGTATTACAACGCTATATTTAGTCCAGAGGCTGGCTTTTACATACTCGAATGTTTAGGTATCGCATTATCAATATGTGCTAAATTGTCATTACAAATAAAGGTGTTATACTTAACAATTGATATAATTAATAGGTCCTACTATTCCGAAAATCTATTTATTAAGTGTTGATGATAATGAGTTATTAGAAATTCTTGAAACTAATACAGAATTACATAATTGGACTAAAGAAAGGTCAATGCCTAAGATTAGGTACATGTCTATTCCGGCTATTAATGGACATACAATTAGAGTACAGCTCATATTGCCAGCAGTACTTATCGAAGATGAAGATGTAAAGTACCCTTCTGTTGTTGAAATGTAAGTAATGTTAAATTTTTATTATTCCACTAATTTACTATATCTGGAGTGCTGTATGACGGTATTCATATCTCAGTTAATTGGATTTTAGCATTGCCTTATTATTCCTATTGTCTAATTTAAATATTTTGCATACAAACTTGTCGTATTCCTTACCGATTAGTCTCAAATAAATAAAATAGTTTTTAATTTTGAATTTAAGTATTATTTGTTATTTAAGTGGTGAATCTGGATTTTTTTAATTTATACTTAATGGTTTTTAAATTTTTTCATTGCTAAACAGCGACGCACGACCAGGAAGTCAATCGGTTAATTATATTAATAAACTTGATTGGTCGAGGTATATGTCGAGTAAAAAGGATTATATCAGCATTCATATCGACACGCGAGGCACAGGATTTCAAGGCGATAAGTTTATGTTTGAGGTTTATCATCACTTGGGAGAAGTAGAGACTGAAGATATTATCACATCAATTAAGTAATATCTGCTGACAATGATTGATAATACATTATATTGCAATATATTTATTAATAATTAAAGGTACCTAAAAGAGAAGTTAACTTACATCGATGAGGAGAAGATAGCGGTGTGGGGCTACGAGTTCGGCGGATATATGGCTGTATCACTTCTGGCTAATGACCGATTATTCAATTGTGGTATCGCTGTTTCTCCCATCGCTAGTTGGAAGAACTATTGTAAGAATTTTAAATGTTTCTAATAAAGTTTTAAATATAAACTTTATATGGTATTTCTGGTATAGATTCAGTGTTTTCAGAAAGATATATGGGAACTCCGTGGCCACAAGACAATTACATCAATTATGAAAAGACTGATTTAACGCGCATTTCTAAAAATATAAAAGGAAAGACATTTCTTCTGGTACATGGAACCATTGATAAACGAGTCAATATAGAGCATTCGATGTTATTAATGAAGAGTTTAACCGAACAAGGAGTTCAATATAAGCTACAGGTAAGCTTTTTATACGTTACAAAATGATACGCTAACGTTAAACATACAACTAAGCAATGATAAGAAAACTCTTAAGGGATTATGAATTCATTTTTTAAAATTTGGTGCACATTCAGAACTTTCAAGTTTAGATTACGATTTTCTACATTTGGTTGAATAATAGATTGGGCTCTCGAAAAAACTTATCGAAAGTAAACGAAAAAGAAAATTTTATAAAATCCTAGTTTCGAGACGCCATTATCGTTAAGCTCTAGTCTTTCAATCGTAATATTTTTAGGACTTTTACTTTAGACTAAATCATATTTTCTTTACATTAAGATATTGATTATTTATATTTGAACTTTAAAAATAGAAATCATGGGTAGGAATTGAAAACAATAACTTATTACTCAAAAAACTTTTCTGTTCATTGTTGTAAACATGTTTTGTGATGTACTATCGCTTCCTTTAATAGTAACTTAATATTTAAATAAATTTGCTTTTATTTTTATTTAAATCCAAAATATCATTCCACCCAAAAGACAATACTCATTATTAAATTCCCAATGGAGGCAACATTTTCAATCTCGAAAATCGCTTTGGCATTTCCGCAACAAAGTTTAATACTATTTTTAACTCAGATTGATATTAAATTGAACCAAAGAGTTTGAAAAAGTAGTTAACTTGTAAAATTAAATAAAGTAAAAATTATTTTTATTCAAAATCAAGAGAAAATCTCAAAAACATTTTTGAATCTAAAGCATAGTTTCACAGAAAGGTTCTGCTCCTAGAAAATCTGGAAAAATCAAAAATTATTCTTCAATTCAGATGAGTTTTTGAGACCCCTATAATTTTTGGCCTAAATGTTAAAAAAAATTGTCGCTTAAATCCGGAGAGATATGATCTCTCCTAGAATTTTGAGAATCTATATAGCAGACCCCTAGAGATTTGGGTTGGAGTGTAACCATGATCCAAACAACAAATTCTTACCTTAAAAATGCTAGAATTACTGGTACTTGTAAATCTGTTGTAAACCAAATTTCTATTCCCATTCTCAACAATTCCATTAATTTCCCTCCCTTTGCCGTTTTATGCTTAGAGTACACTTATTTGTGCGCTTAAATTCAAAAGCTAGAGATTATGCTTATACCGCACAAAGTTTTATAAGCATGTAAACAACGCTTATACCAATTAAATTATTACATTGTATCGTAATTTATTACTGCTACTTATCCCGAAATATTTGTTATATAACTGCCTGGTTTTATAAGGTTAAATAGTTATTCATGTTATAATAATTTATAATAATCAAATTTAAAATTAAATATTTGACTCGCATGTTAACGTTGCAGCATAGCTATTATAGTGAAGGAATTGTTTGCACATCACTGTTACATTCATACGAGTTAGGCTTAGCATGATTACAGATTATTAGCGGTATATCCGTTACGGATGTGCGCACATTAAATATATCCAACGCGTATTCATTTATTCTTGTCAGTTAAATATTAAGCTATAATGCCATGTGAATGCTTCAATAACGTAATTGAAGTGTTCAATAAATAGCACGTTTACTCAACTCAGATTTATACCTTCGCCTGTGATTTATAATAACTCACGAGATATTGTTATTAGAATGAATAGAAAAAAAATATTTTTGTCAAAGTAGACAAAGAATATAATATTTGATTCAGAACGCGAATAACCCTAATCGACTTTTATTAAAAATTGTTTGCATTTTCTACAATAATTCCATATTTGGTAAAGCAATTACAATTATTCCCTAAAAATGCTGCATTTTTTGAAAACTATTTTAGATAATTCTATTAACTATAATTTGTAAGCCAGTATTTTATTGCTTTAAACATTTAGTTTTGGTTATACTATCACTGTAATTGTTATTAATTAAGATATATCGCATCATTTTAGGGTTATTTCGTAATAAATGTTTAATTCATTTATTTTCTGATTTTTTGAAGATAAGCTATTTTCTTGTAGTTTTGTATCACATTATTGTTAGCAACAAAAAAACTAATATATCATTATCATCATTAAATCCTTTATTTATCTTTATTATGTTTAATTTAATATATCGTTTATAATTAAACAAATTACGTTAAAAAAACCTATCATTCGAGAAAAAAATTTTTCTTATATAAACTTTAACTGCTGTTTAAATTCACAATTCTTTTAAAAAAATACTTTAAAGAAGAGTTTGAGTTATAGAATTTTCACGAGTAAATGTTTTGTCTAGAGTTTTCTTTCTTTCTTTAACTTAAAAGCTTTTAAAATCTTAGGAGGTGTTATGTCGAATTGAAGTCAATATCTAAAATAAACTTCGAGTCAGTAAAGGAAAAATCCGTTCTGTCAAAATAATTTGAATTGGATTTGTAAAATATCAGCTATTGTTAATTTTTTCGCAGTCTATTTTGTCTTCAGAATTTATTTAATTTTACAGATTATAATTTCTATTAGTAACTCTATAAACTTTAGACTTAAAAGTGTCTGTTGGAATGGAAGAAATATAGTGAATGCAATTATTCTCAACGCTCTTCTAAGTTACTGAGAATTTTAATAAATAACAAATAAAAGATAATATTTCGTTTTCAATATATATTTCACAACTTTTAATTTAAAACGCCGCATGATTTAGTAAATTATATACGAGGTAAAACTGTTATGCGAGTAGAAAATAACAGATACACATTTTTTGATAGCTATATCCAGACAGTGGAAGTATGGAATCGTGGGACCTTCACGTGCGATTACACTTTTACAGAACTATGGAGGATTTTTTTGCCAAATGCTTCCAAAGTGAGGAAGACGAAGAAGACGACGATATTTTGCCAATAACTAAAGTTATTAAAGGAGTTCACGTCAAAAAATTTGATTGAAGTGTGGCTTTATTTTTGAAGCACACAAACGCTGAAATATATATATCGCACAGATTTCCCTTCATTTTTCATATTAAATTTATTATTATTGCCGATTTTTATTTAAATGTTGTATATAAAAAATTTTCAAATGTTGTAAATAGCTATATATATGAACTATATATAGGTTTATTATTCAATTTTGTTGGTCAATACTTTATAGTAAAATTGTTTTCATTTTCGAGCCGTTTCGATAAATGATATATATATTTATATATAGAATTATATATAGAATTTATCGATCAATACTTCTTTACTACTTCTTACATAACACTCTAGTTTAGCATCTTCTCTAGGAGTTGTGTAATCAAGTTCTACTTACGAGATAGTTTTGCCATAAAAAATAATAACAAAACCCGACGACTTAAATCAGTTTTAAGTCACAGTTTTTCTCTGTTTATAGAACAAATAAATTCACTTCTAAATAATACATAATACTAAAAGTTAATACTAGATTAACTAACGAAAGACTAGGGAAAAAAACTCCGAGAAATGTATTAATAAGTGAGTGAATAGAAAGCGATAGGAGAAATAAATTTTTATGCTCTTATAGTGAATTAAATATTGTACGAAATATATATAAAGTTAAAGTATACGTATATATACGAAAACATGAACATTCGATTAGTGTTGAAAATTCACTTTATTTATATTGAATAAAAGAATTCAATTGAATTATTGAGTCTACTTTTTTTAGATATCGACGTTTATTAAGGACTCCAGTCTTCTATTATATATTTTATGAACTCTTTGATGATTTGTGTCAAATATTGGCTCACAACTTAAATTTGTTATCCATTCTTGAATTATTGCCATAAATGAGCTACAATTTATCCAATTTGTTTGATACCACAATATTTTATATGTAATAAATTATTTTATCAAGTGTTATAAAACTATTGTTTTATTATTATTGTGTTATTATTTTAAAGCATTGTTTGTTATAAAGTTTTTTCTAAATAAAATAAAGTTATAATTTAAAAGTTTTGAGAATTTTTATAAAAAGATTTTTAAGACACTTCACAAAACATGATTTTATTTTCTAATAGTTATAAAAGTAAAATCTTTTAACTAAATTTAAATAAATCAAGTTTTATTAATCAAATAAACAGCACTTCTCGATTGCCATTCCATTATTATTGGAAATGTATTGATTACCATTTTCCGGATCCAATACCCGGATATCATAGATTATAGAAATGGATACTTTTATCGAAATTTAAGGGCAAATAGAAACTGGTCTACACATTTGCTCGCTCTTCTAAATTGTTTTTCTAGTAGTATTTGTGATACGAAGCGAAAAATCTCAGTTTTATAAGATTGATTACTTTGCCAGTTCTTCGCCAGTTCGCACTGCATCGAAGAATTTGATTTTAAAATGGATAAACAAAATTTAAAATATAGCATTCTATTAAATTACAATCTTCACGCTTAATCTCTTTTCTCTATATATTATATAAAGTGTAGTAAGTTATGCATGACTTTTTCTTCTTTTTTATGCGAATTTTTTCTGGCAAATTAAATGAGATTAACATATTAAATATATATATAATACACACAGGATTTAGCATTAATTATTTTCATTACGCATTTTTTCGCTCATTTATTCATTAATACCATTAAATTTTTATATAATTTATTAAATTTTGTGTGTTATTGGAAGTGCGCGCATAACAAGCAAAACATATAAATGCAAGCATATATTTGCATTTAACCAAACATTTTAATCCTTTTAAATGTAATGCGAAAATAGTTGGAAAGAGAGGGGAAAAGAAACGCCAAAAACACAAACTAGAATTAAATAATTACTAAAAATAGTTATGCGCTGCGAAAACTTGTTTTTAGATAAGAGAGAATTTATTTCAATCGATATGTTCTGTGCAATTATTTATGTTTTAAAAAACAAAAAACCAAATAAATTATTGATTAATGAATTAGTGTTGGTTTGCAACTGACAAATACTAGTACGTGTTCGTCTAAATCTAAATTTATAATTCAATCTTTGCGACTGTAATTGTAAATGATGTTTGCGCTCAGATTCGTACGCTTCTTCTGCCACTTCGGTGTAATTATAATAGTTTGAAGAAGTATCGCACAAAACATTTTCATAGTCATAATTGTCTAAACTATGATAAAAATTTGCATACACGTCATTAATATAGTCGTTCGATGGTAACGTATCATATATATCATTATTTGTTGCAGTGTTGTCATCATTTCGATGATTATATTTATTCACATTTGTTTGATGATCAAAGTAAACCTTAGAGTAAATGAATTCGTGTCAATATAATGATCAATAGTGTAGAATATGTTTGCACTGAAGTAGAGTACGTAACACTTACTTTTGTAGTGTTATAGGACTGAAGAGTTTGCAACGGTTTGCAGCGTTGCATCACTGCTGCACTCGCATCCTCTCCATCCTCCTCTCTATATCGCTGTTTACTGAGATCAATGTTGTGAAAGTTAGCGTATTCTAAATTCTGTAGCAATGCTTCTGCATATTCAATATAATGCGTGGCATTCCAATCACATTCTTCGAGTATTTGCTTTGTTTTATTTGCGCAATTATCTCTACTTTCGGCGCTATTAGTTTGGGTCCACTTATTTGAATATTTAATTGAATTTGTTTGAGTTGAAGCGCTTTTTCTGTTTATAATATTAAGAATATTATTGTCTATTTTAATAAAACTTTCCGATTTAATTTCGTTGCTCTTTTGCTTTTGGCTGATAAATGAATTCGCTTTATTAGCAACTTTAATATCAAAAATACCAGTATTTGCCAGAGAAATATTAGCTGCTCTCGATGTGTTCAGTGAATGAAATTCTGACAAATTCTTTACGATAGAAGATATGCCGCTTAGCGTTCCTGTTAATTAAATTTACTGTTTTAGTTAATTTAATCACTAATAAAACTGTCGTTTTTTATACTCGAACTAAAGGGTGATGTGTTTTCCATTATTAATGTTTACAATCAATGTTTTAAGATTCTTTTTGAATAACGCTCTTAGTATTTCTATTTAGAGTAATGGAGTTTTGTAATTTAATTATTCAAATAAATTTACACAAATAATAATCACGCGATTTAAATAAAGGTAGTTCTATACAAAGGTTGTAGTATACCTCTATTGTTGCAAAATGTTATATTTATAAGTTATAACAATAGAATTGCGTACACTAATATGCCGCTCATCCCTTACTTAATTAAAGCCTAGGAAATTAGTAAATAAAATTTTGTAAGAATATTCTAAGATAGCATGCATAGCATCTAAAATTTATGAAAAATTATTTTTAAAAATAAATTTTGCAGTGGATTTCGAATCATGATTTATTAAACTAGTAAATTAAACTCAAGATATATTTATGGGGAATTGAACCCAAGTTCGTTGTAAATATCTTTTTATCACGGAGTTTGGTTAAAAAATTAAAAAACACGATTCTGTTGTTCGCACATTAAAGAATAAAACAATCTTATCGAATAAAGTTCACTACAATAAAGAGAGATGCCAGAGGAGATGTTCCTAAACTTTATGAAAATAAAATGAGGAAAAGCAAGAAAAATACCCATACATATAAAGAAAATTCAAATAAGGGCAGCACTATTACCATAAAACGACCATAAAATGGCATTTTAGTGCACCTGTTACTGCGATATCGACTGTATGTTTCTATAAAATTGTAAACAAATGAATGTTTTTAGTAAACTTTTAATAGAAACACATTAAATATGTTATGTGTTGGTATTAGTTTCCATACTTTTAAAAAAGTTCAGTTCCACACACATACTGTATTTGATGACCGTTTGTTGTCACTGAAAGGGCCAATCTTTACCCGAAAGTCAAGAGACAAGTTATAGCGAAATACAAAAGCAGTCTGTTGTGTAATTTTAAAAGTTCTTTAGTAATGTTTGTACTCTCAAAAGAAAATTCTATATATTAAAATTTGAATCACAACATTACTCATAAATTGAAATTTTTTAAAAATTTGTAATAAATGTTTTTCAAAAAATAAGTAAAATATTAGAACTACGAAAAAAGTGGAGTTTTCACGACACACGCTGTACTGAATATAATGTTTCAGTTACTTCTGTAAAAGTTGAAATAACTCACAACAATGAATAAAGAATCGCATAACATGTTTCTCATTAATTAATAAGCAAAAATAGAAATATATAGTTTTCTCGGTAAACATTACATATCATTTCAGTTAAGCAACTTTTCTTTTTAATAATACACTGTCGAAACACCGTTATAGTCCTTATATTGTGATATTCAGCTTAAGGTTTTGCTAACGAGCTATGGTTCGTAAGGGCAATGCAAAACGCTTACTTTTTTCAATCAAACCCAGTTGAAGGGCGCTTTTGCTCACATTCCACCTGTAAGCTATTCTAATTAAACCTTTTCTTAGTTGTTGGTTTTTATCCATCTCAAAAACAGTCTCATCTTTTATCTAAACTAAGATAATAGTAAATAACAAAATTTAATTAAGACTTTTGGGAATTTTTAATTTTATTTCATGTTAATTTCAATTTCAGGCGATATATGATTTTTTACGAGAAAAGAAACCTCAATATTTTAAAATTAATTTCGAGATTATTTCAATTTGGCATAAAATTATAAGTAAAACTTATCAGTACAAAATATTTGAAGAAATTTTTTAAAAATTAGAGTTAAGTACAACGTTCTTAAAAAATAACGTAAGATTATTTAATTTATAGCGCATACATCTAACTTTATTTGTATTAAGATTAAAAATTATACAATAAATCAGGGTTTTTACATACGTTGATCTCAATTCAAATCAAATTTTGATTTTTGAAAATAAACTAAGATTATGGCGACCAAAACTTAGATCCATGCTTACATTTTTAACCGAAATTTTTCTTTCTAAAGATTCTCATTTATACTTTGTTAAAATAAGTAATATTTTATTGTTATTATACAAAAATATAAATTTTAATAAATTATGTATTTAAATATGTTTTCAAACAAAGCACAAACTATATGCAAAAATTCCAATATAAATTCAAAATTTACATATTTATTGCAAAATCCAAGAAAAATGTTAAGGTTTTTATGTAAAATGTTGAGGTCTTAGTTCATAGCTTATACTTTATTACGAACATTCAACTCGTGCTCAATAATGAATTTTTATAAAACGTACGTTTGAAATACAGCTGTCGGTTTACCACTATAAACACAAGGAGGACTGTCATTATGTGTCCGGCTTAAGCGCGATAGGTCTGAACAATCTAAATATAATTTCTAGGGTCCATAAAATAGGATCTGATGGCATTGAAGTTAAGAGTGGCTTAACGCGAAAAATTGTATCGAAAGGCGTTAAAGCCAAGCGTAGTTTAAAGAGAAATATTAATTAATTTTTTTTTAATTTTCTATTTTTATAAAAATGTTTGGAAGAGAAGGATTAACTTAGATATGAAATTTAAAAATTAAATAACAATTAATAATAATAATCCATTTCGAATTGCAGGAAACTTGTTTAAATTTTTTTGAATTGTTAAAATTTAATTAAATGAGCAAAATTCGAGTGATGATGGTTAGAAGAGTCTAACCGAAACGTCGAAACGTTGCGCAATTAAAAAATGTTATACTGTCGAGTAAAAATCGAAATATTAAATTTAAATAACAATTACTTCAATTATTTTATGGAAGTAATGAAATAAAAATCAAATATATATGTATATCTAGATTGAATAAATCGATGATAGTTTTTCGAAAATGCTATCCATTATCCATTACATTAGCATTAAAAATTAATTATACAAAATTTTTGTTTTGGCAAACAAGTCTAATAATTGATTACCACATGCGTAGCTTATTATTAAATCATATCTCAAATTAACATTTATTTCGGGCATAAGCTAGAAAAAGCATTAATTTAATTATTTGCTTATTAAAAATATACTGCATTTGTTTTTGCTTAAAAACTTCAAACCACTTAAAGACCACTTTCGCAAATATAAGGCGCAACTCAAAAAATTCAAATAAGTATTTGAATAAATATTATAGATAAAATATCTGTCCTGTTATAGGAATTAGAGGTTGAAAAATATTCATATTTACACTCCCACTCCCTCCCGCAGTAAAAATTTTCAATTCCCGTGGGTCCCTCCCGCAGAGGCAAAATTACCTTTCCCGCCGCTCCCGCCCACAATTCCCGAAAAATGCTATTTTTACATAGAAATTTTATTGAGAATTATAAAATATTAATAATGTTCTTAAGAAAATCTAACTTAAGATATAAGTTTATCTTACGTGGTATTTTCATTGAAACTAATATAGTTGTTTTGAATAAAAACCAGTCAAAATTTTGTGGGGTCATAAAAACTCATCTAAATTAAGCGATTATTTTTTCAATTTTGTTTAAATTCGGGAATTTTCAACTACGTGGGAATTTGAGGGAATCCCGTCCATCCCGCAAATTTTTAGTCTAATCCCATTCCCTCCCATCCCGCGTGTTTTTTACTTAATCCTAATCCCTCCCGCTTCTCACGGGACCCGTTTTCAACCTCTAATAGGAATTGTACCACCTATACAGTTGACAATGACTAGAATTGGTATTAAATAATTATTTATACAGATTTGGCGCGCCTAATAGATTAAAAAAATACGGTATTTATGCATATCTATTGTATATTTCATATATGATGGAAAGTGAATATAATCAGTGTGCGTAAACTCTCATTTGCATAGTAATTACTTGCGAGCAATTTATGTAACACGAAGTTTTTGTAAGCACTGTATAAGCATTAAAAATTTATATTCGAATACCAGATCGTAGTGATTCCGAACCAATAATAAAAAAATATTGAACAGAAACTTGCTTTTAAACTCTATTAATAATAAATCAATAATTTATTAACATAAACTTTATGAATAATTTAAGTTAAACAACCAGCGAGTGAGTCTGAAAAGTTTTGTAGTAATGCTCTGAAAGTGCAAACTGGATTTGGATTATACTGTATGTGATTCGGAAACTAAACCTCGTTTTGGCTGAAACTGTTTTGTTTTTCTATTTATTATTCTGCTCAGTCTTAATCGTGTTTCCTTTTAGAATTTTCACTATTAGAGGTTAGTTCGTATTCGTTCTAATCCTAAACACAGACAATACCGGTACCATTCATTCTTCTTGCGTTAATTAAAAAACAATAGAAATAAATAAAACATGTGATCACCAAAGTGTTAATAAAAAGTAAAGGTGTTCATGGTTTGGTTTGTAATGGTTAAACCATGGTTTTAACCATTGGTTTGTGGTTTGGTTCGGATT
>JAQIVF010000732.1:0-18668 GCA_034698365.1 Steganacarus magnus
AACTATTTAGGTTTATTATTAAGCAATCAGTTTTAAATAATTATTGAATTTTTTTTATTTTCTCATTTTATGTTTTAGTTTTTGTAAAATATTGCTGACACTTTTTAAATTTTCTTATAAAAAGTCGAGTTTTCGCAAATATTTTCAAAACCTGACCCGACCCGACATTTTATATTTGATGCCCGAACCCGGCCCGACCCGAGACATGTTATTAAGTACCTATAACTTGTTGGTCTGCCACTTCCATCCCCACATCCTCCACTTCCATTGCCACATCCATCGCCACTTCCATCGCCACTTCCACCGCTTGTTGATCTATGTCTGAATTATAACATAAATTTAGATTGTATTTAATTGAAATAATAATATGAAATCTATAAAATTTTATTAAAATTAATAGATTACCATTAGACTTGTAAACGGGTACCCGAAAAGTCGGGCCGCCCGCGGGTACCCGACAAATGTCTCGGGTCGGGTTCGGGCTAAAGCCTGTCGGGCTCGGGTCGGGTCGGGTTTGTATCTCTGAAGTATCTGTCGGGCTCGGGCCTTAAAATTTTTACGATTTACTAGTCTAATTACCATAATTATCAAGTGTTAAAAGCACATCCTTCGCGTCCTCCATCATCTCTTCCTTATTATAGTTACTGGCCATTACTATAAATTTTAAAATAATTAAGGTTATAAAATAAATCATAAACGTTTGATTATTTTCTATAATTAACAGCATTTTGTGTGAACTGATCAGTAAAACCAAAACTCTAAGAATCAGAATGCCTTACATCGCAAAGAAGTTAAAGAAAGTGCATGAGAAACAGGAAGAGAAGCAGAAAAGACTAGAAGAGAGAATGGGTTTCGCCATCGATAGGAAAGACTTCGCCAGTGGTTTGTTCAGCAAAATATACAAAGCAAAGAAGGGTGAGAATGACAATCTAGTGGTGAAGATCTATCCTTCTCTGAATCGGTTGCCCAGTGATTACAGAGAGAATCTGCTGAAACACGGTTTAAAGATAATGCGTTTTGTCGGCAGTAGTGGTAGTGATGGCGAACCGAAAGCGCAACAGTTTGTCAAAGTGTACGACATATTTACCATAAGTGGTGATAAAGTGTACATTTTTATGGATTTGTGTTCGAAAAAGTCATTGAATTCGGTGGTGAAAGCGAGTGAAGCGGTGAGCGAAGAGAATACGAAAAACTGGTGCAAACAAACAAAATATTTGTGATCGAAGTCGGCTCGAGGATCACTATTGCAGAAGTATTAATTGATCCGTGGCTTAACAGTTAATAATGCATTCATTTTATAGATAAGCTTCAGTAATAATTTGTTAAAATTTGAGAATATATGTAAATTAATTAATAAATAATACGACTATTTTGTGGTCAATAAAAATGAACTTAAATTATATTCAATATTATCATATATTGTTTGTATGTCTTGTATTATCATTTTATTTCTGTAATAACAGATTAATGTTTGTTTTGAGATTCAAAAAACTTAAATAAAATTCTGTATAATTAATTCTATTGAAAATTCTGTTCTAATTCAAAAGAGAATCCTGTTTTCTAATTGTTGAATAAAAGAAAAAGTATAAACACATACTTTATTGAATCATTAAAAATTACACCATTAAAATTATAATTAACCAAAAATAATGTCTCAACTAATAAGTTCACTATTAATTGTTTTAATTTATTTGGGTATAAAAGTTTTTTTAAGATAATTAAAATTGTATGAATTAGCTATTTTTTCAGGTAAAACACTGTACGCGTATTCAGTATGTGGTGAATGGGAGACATATAAAGACGAGAAGTGTTTCAAAATATTTAACGCATTTGTAAGTTATGACGAGGCGACCAATACATGCATACAATACATCATTAGAATTTAGTTACAATATCATCATTAGAAGAGCAACGGTTTATCGAAACGTTTTTGTTCACAACACATAAAATAGTCGATAATGTATGGACAGGTTTGAAATACACTAACAGTCAATACAAATTGATCAATGATTTAGACGCTAATTATACTCATTGGTCAGAAGGCAGTCCTAAAAACAGGTCAGACTATTGCGTGCAAATTGATTCTGATGAAGTTTTATTAGGAAAATGGTCTGATGTTTCGTGAAATAAAGGAAATAATGTGATGTATAAAAGATTACCTGCGATTACTATACAATTTTTACAGAATATGCTAATAAATACCAGAACTGTAATTCAACAGTTAAGTAGTAAATTGGAAAAAAGTTTAATACAACAAAATGCCACAAATCATATATTAGAAGACACGAGTAAAAGATTCAGCACTACTGAAAACGAGTTGGCAATAATAAAAAAACAATTCGATTATTTTTTTAGTGACAAATGGATTGAATTTCAAACATTTTTGGAGAATAACACACGAAAATCATTTATCTATCCGTACAAAACACAAGCATATGTTTTACGACCACAAGCGCTAGAGATATGCAAACAAAATAATATCGAAACACAACTTTTTATCACTTGAGATAAATAAACACTGGATTATAAAACCTATACCGTATTTGTTGATCTTTATTGAAAAAGTGAGACAAACCGATTCGGTAAAAATGACTTCCAGCTGAAGAGATTATTAAATTATGCGGTAAAACCTTCTTCTCAACAGTCGTACAAATGAGAATAGTTAAACTAATTTTTTGTTTCAATAAAAATCACATATAAATTTATAATTTATTTTTATTGTTTACTGTATAAACGATTTACATGTAATGAAAACTATTCGTTTTTAAAAAATTTTTTGATTGAGTTTTAGTACTATTTTAGTACTAATACATTTAAGTTCGATTGTTTCATAAAAAGCGAGCTTAAAGTTAATAAAGTTTGAATTTGATTGTTTCTCATACAGTCATAATGTAATAAAAATATATTCTATTAAAAAGTTTATAAACTATTAAATTGGTTATACTTTAATTTGCCATAATTAACAAAATAATATTAATTATGCAAATTAATAAGACAAACCATTCGTTACATAATTATTCAACCAAATTATCTGTTGAATATATTAAATTCAGTGATTTCTCTTCACTTTAGTTTGATTACTGCACTAATAAATTACTTTTCGATTTTTATTATGACAATACTTATGAAATAATTTAATGTCACTTTAATTAAAAACAAATTGCAATTTTGTTTATCGATATTTTAAAGATTAATTTAAAAAATTAATGGTTATTTTTTCCACAGTAATGTGATTCAAAATATTTGATTATTGTATAGTCTTGCAGATATGCTAAACTTTGTAAAACTTTTCAAAACTTTTATTACCACAGATGTCGCTACCTTTTACCAACAAATCCAAAATAAACATAACACAACATTGTTTCTAAGAAAACTTTATTTTAAATAATTTAAATACATTCGACATAGTAATTATTAATAATTTGATAAAACAATTAGTATCACAATATAATGAAATGAATACAAGAAAATGATGTGTATATGTGTTTGTGTGTGTGATAACAATACTACATTTTATTGAAAATTATTTATTGTCAAACAATACCGGCGTCTTTAGCCAACGAATAGAATATGGATCTTTCGTCATTCAATAGGTTGTTAGGACTGGCAAACTCAGCCACACGTCCGTCATCTAAAACGAGCACACGATCCGCGTCTAAAATAGTGTGCAATCGATGAGCTATAGTCAACACAGTGCTCGACGCGAACTCAGTTCGTATCGTTTTCTGAATCAATGCGTCGGTCTCTAAGTCGACAGCAGCTGTCGCTTCGTCCAGAATCAAGATTTTCGTGTTCCGCAGCAGAGCTCGAGCCAAACATATTAACTGTCTCTGACCAACACTCAAATTCTCTCCGCCTTCCGACACCTTATACTCGAGACCGATATCTAAACTTTTGACGAACGCTTTCAAATGCGAGTGCTCTAAAGCGGTCCACACTTGTTCGTCGGTGTTGTGGTTGAATGGATCCAAATTGGATCGAATGGTACCCGAGAATAATACTGGATCTTGCGGTATAATTGTGAGACGAGAACGTAAGTCCTGTCAAATAAAATTTCAATTTATTAGTGAATTACTCGTTATATTGAACTAGTATTAATTAATGTCTCACTTGAAGACCGAGAACACTGATGTCAATGCCGTCGATCACTATCTTGCCATACGCTGCTTCGATTAACCTGAATAACGCCAATGTTAGCGATGACTTGCCAGCACCCGTTCGGCCAACGATTCCGATCTAAATTATTCAATAGTTTTAAGATTTAATTTTTAATAAACTAAAACATTAGAAAATATTAAATTTGTGCGTTTGTCATACTTTTTCTCCTTTGTCGACATTAACGTCAATTCCCTTAAGAACGAGATCCAAACCAGGTCTGTATCGCGTGGCGTACTGATCGAATCGAACCACACCGGTCTCCGGCCAATCAGTTTGCGGCTTTTTGTCGGGTCGATACCAGTCGGCCTCCTGTTCCACTTTGCAGTACTCGTCAATGCGTTCGACAGCCACCACATTATTCTCCATTTCGGCAAACATTCTCACAAACCAGTTCAACGCTAGCGTTATATTTAGCGCGTAAGACAGCGACAGACCAGTGTCGCCCGCATTTAGTCTGCCCTTCGATAGCACCGCAAACAGTGCCGCAAAGAATATCAAACAGTTCGCCAAAAATTCGAGTCTCACTTGAAGCCAACAGTTTGCCACTGCGTTCGGGTAATAACACATCTGATTGGAGTCCACTCTCTTATTCGATTCGTTAATAAACCTATCGTTCACTTCGTACGCGCGTATCGTTGACGCGCCGTTAATTGTTTCGCTGAAGTGTGTGTAAATCGGCGAACGCGACACCGATTCTAAGCGTTTCAACTGACGCGATGTCACCACATAAAATTTCTGCAAACAGTTTTACTTATTAGGAATTATTTTAGATAAAAATAGGTATTGTTGCAAATGAATACCTGAATCATGTAATAAACAACAGAAATGGGCACAACCACTGCCAAAAAGTACGGAGTATTAATCGAAATGATCACAATTGTGGACAACACTGAAAAGCCTGTGTTCACAAAAACCCTGCCATACAATAATGTAATGAATAAAATTAATAAATTGTTTAAGTATAGAAAAATTTCTTACCTTATGGTCATCTGAATAATAGTGTCTAATATATCGATATCTTTGCTGAAACGGTTGAGAACTCTACCCAACGGAGTGGTGTCGAAGAACATCATTGGCGCGTGCATTATAGTTGTCAATAGTTTAGCGTGTAATGTACTCGACGCCAGTATCGTTCCCGACACGTTCGCGATCCACGCGAGCGTCACAAACAATCCTTGACTCGAGCCAATAACCGCGTAAATGCCCAGTCGATAACCCACTCGCGATTTACTGGTATCAGTGTCTTCAGTCCAGTCAGCCAACCAAAAACTCGAGCCCGCGTTCGTCGCGTTTTGCAGCGCGTAGAACGCAATGATCGAAACCGACCAGAATAGTGACATTGCTTGCGCGTATTTTTTATATACCGCTAGTTTTATGACACCGGTTTCCGAGGTTTCCGTTTCTACCAGTTTCGTGATCTTCGTTTGAGCGGCGTGTGGTAATTCGACGGTTGACGCGCGTTTTTTACGCATTAATTCAGGACTTTCGGTCTTATCTTCGTCGGTCTTATTGGAAGAGTACTGATTGATTAAATCGAAGAAATCCTCTTTCTTGCCCATTAACTCGTCGTAAGTGCCCATATCTGCGATCTTTCCGTTCTTCAGCACAACAATTAAGTCAGCTTCGGGCAAAACAAACAGACTATTTGTTACTAAAACTCTAGTTTTATTGCGCAGCAAACCAGTGTTAGAGCTCAACACTTCCTCGACAATATGTTTACCGACGTGACTGTCAACCGCTGACAAGGGGTCGTCAAGTAAGTACACATCTGAGTCACTATAGCACGCTCGAGCTAAGCTCACTCTCTGCTTCTGTCCACCACTCAAATTGATACCCTTTTCACCGATTTCTGTCTCGTCTCCGCCCGACAGCACAGAGATGTCTTGCTTTAAAGCGCACGAGCGAATCACGTTCTTGTATTTTTTCGGATCAAAGTCAACTCCAAACAGAATATTATCTTTTAAGGTGGCGTTCTGTATCCACGCCTGCTGTGGGACGTAAGCGATCTTCGCTGAACCATTAATATTAACGCTGCCCTCAATCTTTTCCATTTCTCCGAGCAGTGCGCTCAGTAGCGATGTTTTGCCCGAACCCACAGTACCGACAACTGCAACAAACTTTCCTTTGCCGACGCGAAGATTGATTTTCTCAAGAATAGGTCTGATTTTGCCATTATTTTCCTCGCTATCCAATTGGTCCCAAGTGAACGAACCATTTTCAATCGTAATCATTTCCTTATCAGTATGTCTGGTGACATAACCGCTTAGTTCCGTATAGTTAAGAAATTTGTTCAATCGTTTTACGGAAACAAGCGTCTAATTAGACAAAAAAGAGAAAATTGTTAATAGAAATATTATTGAGTAGAAAATGTTATCTAAATTCGTACCAATATTAGACTGGTGACCATATTGGGAATCATAGTTAGCGGTATTCGCAATATGTTAAACAGCGATATCGAAACGAACGCTTTTTGCGCGTCCAACACATTTGTTTCGCTGCTCAACACGTAGATCGCGAACGTCACCAGTGATACGAGGAATGGTGACGTTGACGAGAGGAACACAAACACCGACGATAAATACCCGCTTTTGCGTAGCAGTTTCAGTTCCTTAGCTCTGATCGAAAGAATATTCTCGATGAACGCCTCTTCCCACGCGTATAACTGAATTTTAACAAAACAAAACTTATTGACATATTCATAGCGCACATAGGCTTAGACACGATAAACAAAGTTAAATAACTTATTTCAACCTTTAAAACTTTAATTCCGCTCAGTATTTCGTTCATCGCTTTTAACCGCTGATCCTTGAGCTTCATCTGTTCCATTTGAATCGCTTTCACTTTACCGGCGATGAACATATTAATAGGTATCATCGCTATCATCAGCACTAACCCGCCGATCACCGCAACGCCCAATTCTGCCCACAAAAGCCACAAAGCTATGGCGATCTGGACGGGCGCTGTCCATAGAAAGCTGAGCCACGGTAACAGATCAATGAATCTTTGAGCGTCAACTGACATCACTATAGATTATTACAAATTAATAGTAAAATTCTTAAGGTGCGAAACAAAACTTATAATTACAATTAACAATTTCTCCAGTGGTTGTATCCTTTTTGGCGTAATTGCTTAAAATTAGAGACTTTCGATATACTGCTGATACTATGCACGTTCGGATACGCATACCTAACACTGACATTCGTTGCGCGTGATATGCGCTTATAATACTCTGAAACACGTTTGTCAACACAAACAGACACGCGTATATGTAGCCGTGCCAGTCTGGCTCTGCTGTGTTGACCGTGAATCCGATTAGTAACCTATAATTAGTGGTAAATAAAGGTTAATATAAATGTGATTGGCCTTAAAATATGCGAATATTTTGAAAGAAAGTTTTTAAAATCCCAAATACAATTTCTGATAAGATAATAAGATTAAAATTGTCTTACTTTAATATCATAGGATTAGCGAGCTGTGCGACGTCCGATAATAATTTAATAAAATTAGGCGCCAGAAAGTAGAACCAAAACGCTTTCGATATCAGTATCCACAGTGATGTCGGCTTTGGTTTCTCGGTATGAGTTTGGTCTAAATTTTTGATGGTTTTGTATTTATACGTAACCGTCGAGCCATTCAACTCTCCGACCACTGATTCGTCGTCAAACTTATGATTTTTCCAAAATTTGTTAAAGTATTTAAACAAACTTTTGCACTTATCGTCCGCACGAATCGGCCACAAGTCGTCGGTTGTGAGCGGATTCTTCCAGCCCTTAATCGCGAGCGCATTGAACCACCAGAACGTGAGCTTTGATGGAAAACTGGCCTTAAATTTCGGACATAAATTCTTCGCGGCTTTCGGGTCATCGCCGAACTCATTGGCCGGTAACCTATCATTAAACGAGCACAACAAAAATAGTGTCAAAACGTGCGTGTATTGTATAACAAAGAGCACGTATTCGTGAGTTTTGCGAACACTGGTCTCGGATGAGTAGGTCGCGAGACCGAACGCGTCCGCAACCGTTTCGATCAGCAAATAGAACCACACAATTCCGCTGTTGTGAAACCCACTGATACGGTGACAGTAGAATATGACGCACAGCAACAGTTTGGTGATAAACTTGATTACGGTTGACAAGAGGTGCGCAGAGCTCGGGTCGTCATTCAAGTCGAATTCGCGCACAAACACCCAAATCAAGTCAATGAGAGCGACGCACGCGCACGTGACTGCTATGACTAGTCGTGATATGTTATAGACATTCCAGTCGATCGAGTGTTTCCGCGATCGCACCGAATCGAAAATAAGGTACGGCACAAATATCCAGAGAAACGCTGCCGGAACTATGGTTACAGCCGTTTCGATGAAGCAGTGCGATAATTCTGGTGACGTAGTGTTCCAGCTTTGATCGTTGTCCTAATAATTGATTAATTGTCAATATTTATTATATTTTTAGTGTGTGCGCGCGCAATACAGTACAAATATAAATTAAAACATAAGAGTCATTGCGTGCATTGGATTACTCTCTTTAAATTTATAGATTTTTCTTGTTTAGAGTTCATTGTATCAGAATGTTTGCAAAACGTATGTCAAACGTTAATTCTATCAAAACATATCCTTTTATTTCAATGATCATTACATTTTACAGCGGATCAGAAAAATTTATTTTGAACAGTTAATTGGCTCATTATTCAATTACAGTTTTTTTAGAAATTAGCCCAATATTAAAGCCACCAAAAAGCTATTTTTAAATTTTTTAAAATCTAAGGCGTCTTAAGAATAATAGGCGACAGTTAGAAAACAAACTGTTTTCTAACAGCAATACTACTATGTACGGCAAATAATAATTTTTATCAATATATTAGTAATGATTCGCTTAATTTAAAAGGTCCTTTGGATCTCAAGGATACTAGTTTTTTTTGAGCGCTCATAAATAAAATTTTTATTGCACATCGCTGGTGTCCAACAGAAAAGGTAGATAAAACTGGCTGACGAAAAACGAAAGCAATTTTTTTTATAGCAAGCATTATCTAAATTGAAAATTGTTTTATATCGTGACACCACTGCCATAAACATAGTTAGAGATATGCAATAAAATGTGCATTTAGTTCATATTTTTTCTACATATTTTAAGTTCAAAGCTATAAACTAATATTTTTTATTATTTATGTTTTTATTATTTTTTATTATTATTTATCTTAAGATAATTTTTCCTGGTTTTTAATGATATTAGCTTTTAATTAGTTTATTAAAATATTAAAAAATATTAATTTTATTTATTAAAAAGTTAGTTCCTTGTTTCAAATTTAATTTAATTTAACGACAAAAATAAATATAGGAGTGAATTGTAATAATTGTTAATTCACGTTAAAATTACGTGACTTTTGTAATTTTATTCTGACAACGCTTATTCAGTCCAATAAAAAATAAATTCATAATGAGTATGCTATACAGTATTTCAACGGTTTCTTAAAAGAATATTAAGTTTTGCATAGAATAGTTAAATTTAAACTTTATAAAAACCAAGGTTAGCATTAAATTCATTGATTTTAGATTATTATTATTTTATAAGAGTTTAGCACACGTGCTTTTATTAGCGTTATTTAAATGAGCAGCAAATTTTAAAATTTATTGCACAAAATAAATTGAATTAACATTCTTGGGTCAAAAACTTGGGAGAAAAATTAATCAATTAGTGAGTCTTTTTCATTTACAAATCAATAGCTCTATTTTTCAACGTAAGGCAAAAAAAATAATAAATATTTTTTAAATTCTGTTATTAAATTGAAAATTATATATTTTGATTTAATTTTACCATTTAGACAATAATTATCACTTAAAAACATACCCAGATTGGCGAACCACCGCATAATTCTTCGAGATCCTCAACGATTCCCATTATTTTTCAATTAATAAAAAAATCTTTCTCATTAAAACTAAAAAGTGTTGAATTATATCTTTGATCAAATATCATATCTCAGAGTTAAGTGATGCGGCACTGATTTTGTTTGAGAAATAAACAAAGGCAAACATCATTTATACCAATAAAACTATAGCTTCAACTGATGTTAGTTAATGTTAATGATAAGTTGCATCATATCTACGAGTCTAAGTAATTGTGTAGTAATAATTTTACATTCGCGAAAGAGGTTTTCTTTTACTACTAAAAAGACACAGAGCGAAGGACAAAACATTTAATTGCATGTAATAATGATGGTTATACACATACACAGAATCAGCTATGCTAACAACAAAAACAATATAACCACGAATTAAGTTGTCTAATAGAGTAAATAGTTTTTTAGTTATTTAAATAAATATTTATTAATTTCATAAATTTTTCATCTGATTAATTCTATAAATTAATGAAGTGTTTTAAGTCAAACTATAATATATAACGTTTGCTTAGAAAAAAATGTTATTAAATGCAAAAAAGTTATCCAACTAGATTTAACATATGTGTAAATAATAGTTACATTAGAGTTTACTATAAACTCGTTATGACATAGCATTCAGTTTTTGTTTCATCTGTTTCAATGGTAAGGTCAGGAAAACTTTTATTCGCTGAACAGTGCATGAGCACTAGAATAAGCGAGTGTTCGCTAAATAAGGAAAGCAGGCATAACATACAATGGCACTATCTTTGGATAAAACTTGCAAACTTAGTATATTTATCATTTAAATATTAAAAATTAAGAATCACTGAATTGATCAAATCATATGTTATCAATGTTCGATGTCAGGCAGTGATAAACTCAGATAAACTCTCTAAACAGTACTGATTTTCATTCATTAGTAACAATAAATTAGCGTACTTTTGAATGCAAATTGAAGTTTCAACTTTTAATAAACAAAATATAATTTGTGATATTTCTGCCTCTTTTGAAAATTTAGTTGTAATAACTATTTTCTTACTTTAAATTATAGCTAACAGTATTTTTTGTAATTTGCAAATATTTCGTTTCGACTATACTAATTGATAGTTTAAAATCAGGATGTGTGCAATTATGTTATTTATTTTTTAAAGTCAAAAGTTTTAAAGTCAAAATATTCTGCGGTCATTTAATTAAAAAGACATTTTTAAAGTACATGACTTGCAGTGAATATAGTATGGTATGAACGGAATGTATTTAAAAATATATTAAAAATGTAGACGAGTTGCTAATAATAATTATGCACGCATGAAATTGAGGCATTAATGATTACGTCACTAGTTATGTGTTACATCCAAATATTTGTGTGACGATTATTTACCAAATTATAGTTTTAAGATTATCTGCTTCCAATTATCATGAACTAATATTTCTGCTTTATTATTTTATAGCTAATGTTTTACTACCAATAATTTTGTTCATTTGATTAACCAATTATGACGCCTAATAAAGCTGACACTAGTGTGACATTTATCACAATTAATAATCATCTAAAATCTAGAGGCGAGCACAGTTTAAGTGTTCTAACGTTAGTCGTATAAAATTTAATGATAACTATCACCAAAAGACCTTTCAACATCGAGCTCTAGACTATAGCTAGTATAATGAAGAGCACAAATTACTGGATTGACCAAATATATATATTTTAATGTCGCCGAATTTTTATTATCATTCAATTTTTTAAGCATTAAATTTAAACTTTATCGTCTCTTGTGAGAGTCAGGAAGTAAAAGCATTTATTAAAAATTAAAAAATTTATTAAAATTATATTTTATTTAAAAATTCTAATTTTTTGAACACACACACCTTTTGAATTAAGGTCTGCTCATCCTTTGACCGAAAACCCTGAAAACTTTTATATGAAAAAAAAATTCTAAGTCTATTTTTAAAGTGTTCCAGTAAACCGTTATTAAATAAATTTTCCCGAAATGAACTTCATGTTCAAGTATTTAATGTTCATTTTTAGACAGCCTTTAAGATTTTTATTGCCTGAAAATACGAAAGCGCAAGCCTAAATTTTTTTGTTACGTTATGACATTAGCAAAAAATAATTACTGAGATGTGTCGGATGAATAAAACTAAAAAATTATTGTGTCTAAATAGTTCAGTTAATCTGTTAATTTTTCTATAATTTATTTGTACTTTACTATAATAGATATGTGAAATTTAGAGCTGAATTTAAATAATGTAAGCCATACCGCGAATGGTTGTATTTGATTCTGGTTTATTGGCTTTACTTTTAATTTATTAATTCTCTGTTCTGATATATATTTATTATGATAGTATAAATAGTATTAAATTAGTGATTTCTGTTATGGACGATGAAACCTACTCAGACAACAGTACGAACACAAGCATTCACTCGTTTATTATGGTCGAGTGAAAGGGAATTATTGTGTATACTTTAGTTATAACTCGGAATCAGTATTCAAAATTGTATACGAATGCAGAAATATTATTAAATGATTAAATAAAAACAAACATTATTTTCTATCAAATGCAATATTTTACTAATATTTCACAGTTTCTTTCAGAATTCGTTATCATTGTTTACAGCAATTATTTATTTATTCATTTATTTATTTACGTCAGCTATTTATTTATTCAATTAGTAATGCTATTATTGCTGCTGTATTAATCAATCTATGTTACGATAAAATTTTTATTTGAAAAAATACATATTTTTGTAAGTTTTTGTTTTTTATATAGCAATAGAATATTCCTGCGCTGTGAACTGCTAATGTAAACTAAAGCGCAGTTTAATTAAAATGCTTAACACTGCGGCGAAAAACTTTTCACTGCATCCGACTGTCGAAATCTCGTTTAAAAAAACTGTACACTTTCCACAATATAGAGATGTTTTATAGTTTTGCATTGAAATCACAGCTGAATCTATACGAAAAAATGTCATGCATCGCAATCTCTATTCAAACTGTAATAAAATAGTGAATTGTACCGAACAATAAAACAGTTTTTTTTGTGAACGTCAAGGCCTGCTGCAAAACACAATTAAATTTTACTTTTACTCTGATTAACGAGATAATGTTACAATTATTCAAATATTTATTCTGCGATCGATTTTTTTGCGTTAAAAAAAGGTTCATTGATGTTCATATCAATGAAAAGCGATAGACTGTGTGTTGCATTTATTTACGGCAATCAATTGATAAGCAGATTAGCAATAATCACTAATTATTATTAATCAATAGTCATAAGCTATTATTTATAGCCTCAACGTGTGAATGTGGTTAATACACACCTACTTTTATATCTTTACAATAGTGTTGGTATCAAAGATCGAGTTTGTGTCAAAATTTGCGTCAATAACTTTTAAACATCGGTACACACACTGTTATTAATAATTTTTCATACAATCGTTAAAATACTGTTAACTGATTGTAAATTTTTTTATATAACGATTTTCTGTCGCCTTTTTGCAGCAAGTATTCGCGTTTTGCGTCATTAGCTCCCGATATTACTGATAATGAAGAGCGAAAAATAAATGAGAAATTTAGGTGTCATAAAGTTTTAGTTTTCAATTGATCGTTCAACCGATCGCACGCACACACACTCGATAATGAGTAATTTTTTAGCAGATTTTTGCGGATCTGAAGATTTTGTAAGTATCGAATGTATCATATGTTTCAGTGATCGAAAATAAATCATTTAACTTTATTGAACTTTTCTCTGTGAATCGTGCAAAAGTAAATCTTTAGCTTTTAATCGGGTTTGGGTTAATTTTTCTCCCTAAAAACTTCAATTATGCAATAAATAATAAACGTAAAACAGTAAAATAACTTTTGAAAAGTTTTGAAATTAGTCATAGTTTTAGAGCATTAGAAAGGTTTGAAAAAAGTAAAATTTCTATTTAGTGAGATGTATTTTTGAAAATATTCAAACACTAAAATTATTTTCAAACTAATTTGTTGTACTGTTGTTAATAGCAATTGAACGAGACATGGCATTCAGATACACCAGACTTCAGTCATTGCTTTCAGGAGTCGGTATTAGTTTGGATTCCGTGCTTTTTCTTATGGATAACATCGCCGTACGAAGTGTTTCGCATTTATAATAGCGATAAGCAAGCATTGCCATGGACTGTGTTAAACATCACAAAACTGGTCATTTAATTTTGTTTTCATACAATTTATTGCAATCTAAAGTATTTTGTTTCTTTTAAATACAGGTGTTGTCAATAGTGATGACAATTTTAAATGTGATACATTTCATTCAATCACTGGTGATGTTTGGTGAGGGACACGTATATCCCGTCAATTATTTTGCTCCGTTTATCAAAATTTTAACATTTGTACGTAATTTTAATTTTAGTTTGCTTAAAACTTAAATCGCTTAATTATTTGTTTGCTTTCTAGACCCTCTCATCAGCACTAATTTATTTTAATCGTAAGAAAGGCGTGCACACGTCAGCGATTCTGTTTTTCTTTTGGCTCTTGTCGTCGATCGCTGGAATCGTTAATTATTATTCAATGTTTTTGGCCACTTATTCCGATGTATGTTGACTATTATAACAATTTATTTTTTGTTTTAACCAAACTTAAAAAACTAATTATTTTTTCAGGGCGAATACGATGGACACACCAATGATCTTATTTACGCTCTAAGACTTGCCTCCACTCCTATCGTAATTTTTCAACTCATTCTATCGTGCTTTTCCGACACTAAACCAATAGCGCATATGTTTAAGAAAAGCGAAAAAAAGGTTTGCGATAAACACTCTTTATTTTAACAATAAATCATTTAAAAATACCATCAAAATTCTAGAAAACTTCAACAAACAATCCATTGTCCACCGCATCAATACTGTCAACACTGACATTCTGGTGGGCAACCAAACTAATTCTTTTGGGTTACAAGAAACCTCTAACCAAAGACGACATGTGGGCGATAACCAAAGAGAATAGTACGGAGGAAAATGCGCGCTTATTCGAGCAAACTATATATGCAAGCAAATCGGCGCAAAAAGAAAGAGCGGACGAAGCGAGTGGTAGCAGCTCTATAGCGAAAAAATATAACGGAATATTATTTCCGCTAATAAAAACCTATTGGCTGTATCTCATATTTATGGCCATTCTTAAACTTGCCATCTGTTTTCTGCCTTACGTTAACCCAATAATACTAGACTACCTCATAGCTTATATGTCGAACGACGAACCGAATTGGCGCGGATATGTGTATGCGGTGGGTATGTTTATTGCACCGTTTGTTGAATCTATCATTACGAGTCAATACGAAGTCGGAATCGCAACCATTGGCATGAGAATTAGGTGTTGTGTGACGAATGCTATTTATAAAAAGGTGAATATTCCATTAATGACAAATAATTATACCACTTCAAACTTTTAATCAAGAATATTATATATTAAGTTAAAACATATCGTAAAAACTACTCTATAATGATAATTATAAAAATAATTTTATCTTTTAAATATAACTCTATAATCCTATGTATGAATTCTGCTTTTATTCTTTATGTTTGTTTTTATTATTATTATTATTATTACAGAGTCTAAAGTTGTCGAGTTCAGGTCGAAAAGAGTTCACAATCGGAGAAATAGTGAATCTAATGGCGATCGACACCAACCGTTTGATGGAGTTCGTGCTCATTCTGAACGACACATGGGCAGCACCTCTACAGATAGCGATCGGATTATACCTATTATGGGCCCAATTAGGTATCGCAACTCTCGCTGGATTTGTGGCTATGTTGGTGTTGATACCAATTAATGGCTACATTACCGGTAGAATGCGGTTTTTGCAAACAGCCATAATGAAGCATAAGGACAAACGAATCAAAACAATGAACGAGATTCTGAGCGGTGTGAAAGTGTTGAAATTATACGCGTGGGAGAAATCGTTCATGGATCTAGTGATGAAAATGAGGGGCAAAGAAATCGCTAGATTGACTACTAGAGCTTACTTTCAAGCATCGATGGTTTTCATTTTTAACTCTGCGCCGTTTTTGGTAAAAAATTTACAAATATATAAAAAAATTTGATAATATGTTGTGAATTTTGACATTCAGGTTGCGATCGCTAGTTTCACAACTTACACATTAATCGACACCACAAACAATATACTAACTCCTGGCAAAGCTTTTGTTTCGTTGGCGCTGTTTAATCAGTTAAGATTTCCTTTAAATCTGTTGCCGCGTCTCATCACTTTCTACGTTATGGTGAGCAACTAAATAAAAGTTTTTATAAAACTTTTATTTGAAAGTTTATTTTACTATAGTTTATTGTGTCGATTCGACGAGTAAATAAGTACATGTCTGGCGATGAATTGGATGAAAAATCGATTACTCACGACAGCAGTATCAAAGAACCGATTGTTATAAAAGATGCGTCGTTTTCGTGGACTAAAGAGGATGCGGTAACATTGAAAAATATAAACTTAACGGTGGAAAAGAATAAATTAGTGGCAATTGTTGGTCAAGTCGGTGCTGGAAAGTCATCGATTCTGAACGCATTACTCGGTAATATGAATAAAGTGAGCGGAAGTATTAACATGAATGGTTCGATCGCTTATGTGCCACAACAGGCGTGGATTCAAAATGCAACGCTAAGGAAGAATATTATTTACACGAATACTGCAGACGAGAAAAAGATACAGCAAGTGATTGATAATTGCGAGTTAAGACCAGATCTCGATATACTACCTGGTGGTGAGTTCACTGAAATCGGAGAAAAGGGTATCAATCTATCAGGTATTAAAGTTTACCTTAAGTTTTTGGGAATATACAGTAATGATATATATATTACTTGTAAAGGCGGCCAAAAGCAAAGAGTATCGATGGCGAGAGCTGTGTATTCTGACGCTGATATCTATCTGTTTGACGACCCGTTATCAGCACTCGACGCACACGTCGGCAAAAATATCTTCAATAAAGTGATTGGTCCTAATGGTATGCTTAGTGATAAAACTCGTGTATTGGTTACGCACAGAATATCTGTTTTATCGAAATGTGACAAAATAATTGTTGTGAAAAACGGGATGATTTCCGAGTCTGGAACATATAAGCAGCTGTTGGAAAGAAAAGGAGATTTCGCAGAGTTTCTAATTAATCACATCAATGAGGCGGAAGAAGAAATCGATACCGAAGATCTGCAAATGATTGAGGAAATAGTGAGACCAGACAGACAATTGTCGAGAAGTATAAGCAGTATCGACGAGATTCGAATGAGAGCAAACACTACAACTTCGACTTTAAGTAACAGATCGCGTAGAGATTCAAAAGACTTACTCAAAAGCAGTAATAAGAAAACGGACGAAAATGAAATGAAGATAACGGAAATGAAAAATAAGTCGAAATTAACTGAAGCGGAAAAATCGGAAGTCGGTTCTGTTAAATGGACAGTTTATTGGGAATACTTGAAAAGACTAAGCATTGTTGGCGGTGTGGTTGTACTCACGTCGTACATCGGTTCGACTTCTTTCAATATCGGTTCGAGTCAATGGCTCAGTGATTGGAGCGATGACTCTAATAATCCCGAACTAATCGATGACGTCTCCCGACGACATTTGAGACTTGCGATATATGGTGTTTTGGGCACATTAGAAGTGCTGTGCATATTAGCGGCTGCGTTAACGCTAAATCTAGTTTGCATAAAGGGATCAAAGCTGTTGCACGACGACATGATTAACCGCATATTGCGAGCGCCGATGAGTTTTTTCGATACCACTCCTATGGGAAGAATTTTGAATCGATTCGCAAGAGATATCGATGTATGCGATTCGATGTTAAACATGAACATAAGGATGACAATGATGCAGTTTTTTCGAGCATTTGCCTCCATTCTAGTGATCGGTATCGAAACGCCTTATGTATTGTTGATCATAGTTCCAGTCGGAGTTGTCTATTATTTTATACAAAAGCTATATATCCCGACATCGCGTCAATTACGACGTATAGAGTCGACCACTCGATCACCGATTTATATACATTTCAGTGAAACACTTTCCGGTGCGACGAGTATTAGAGCGTATGGAACAGTAAATAAATTTATTGACGATAATAATAGACGTGTGGATATCAACCATGCTTGTTATTACCCTTCGGTGGTTACGAGTCGATGGTTAGCCACAAGACTCGAATTTCTAGGCTATACTATTATATTTATAAACGCAATGTTTGCTGTACTGTCTCGCAGAACATTGAGTCCAGGCGTTGCAGGTTTGACACTGAGTTACGCGATGACTATTACGAGATCTCTAAATAACTTAGTGTTGGCCTCAACTAATTTAGAAACTAATATCGTTTCGGTCGAGAGGTGTCTCGAGTACACCAAAACTCCATTAGAGGATGATTGGTATAAACCAAATAACCAGCCATACGAAGAATGGCCAGATAAGGGTGTGATTAAGTTCAATGAATACACCACTAGATATAGAGATGGTTTGGAGTTAGTCTTGAAAGGCATTTCATTTCAAGTGAATTCTGGAGAAAGAGTTGGTGTCGTTGGCAGAACTGGTGCTGGAAAGTCATCACTAACTTTGTCACTGTTTAGAATCATTGAAGCAGTTGGTGGTAGTATTGTGATCGACTCCGTAGACATCTCGTCATT
>JAQIVF010000733.1:0-18660 GCA_034698365.1 Steganacarus magnus
TTAATATATACCATCAGCCGTTTCGGTGAGTACAGCACACTTCCAGCGAAATATTCCAACTATTATTATAGTGAAAACAAATGAAAAATGATTAGCTATTTCTATTAAAATTTTTATTAAAACTTATATTTTCTGACATAAAAAATAATTTGTACCAATTTTTAATTGGGTTTAAATTAGGGCATACACGCCTATATTAGTGGAAAGCGAGAAACGAATATAAGGTTAAAGTTTAAGATAGTTTAAGGAGTTGTTGTTAAAAGTTAAGATAAGTTTCTTAACAGTTAACTTTTGTCTCACAATAACACACACACACAGTGTGGCGTCGTTCACAGTGAACTGTTCTATGCATAACAGTAGATGGTGTTGCAGTGCACTGGCATTAAGTGTGACTATAGCATACAATCTGTATATATAATGACTGTAGCAATGATGGCTGAGTGTGTGTAGTGAAGGGTGTGTTTGTTGTGGTGTTGACACGAATGGCGAAAATACTAGTGATCAAGTGGTCACTAATTGTGCTCCAATTCCTATCGCTATGCGTCTCAATCATCATTATCGCCATTCACTACAACCCGTGGATCAAAATACTGATCGAAGCGGCGCAAGACGGCGACCAACCAGAGCAAGTGGTGGATCAGTTTCGCGGCATTGAGGGCGAAGAGATTGTCATATTTCTCGTGTCATTGGCCACTATTGTTGTGTCACTGCTGGGCATCATTGGTTCGTTTGCGAGTGTTTCGCACTCTTCATCCCACTCTTCGTCGCACTGTTTGCTCAACTTCTATGTGCACACACTTATCATCTTTCTGTTCATCACGTTTGTGGCGTTCTGTGGCACTGTGTGGCAGTCGATCAACAAAATACTGAACAATAATAATAATACGAATACGAATACGAATAGCGGTAACGAAGAGTCGGTTAATAACGAGTTGAGTGTCACGTGGTTTCATTTGACCAAATCGTTTGTGTTTATACTGATCTGTGCTGCGATTTATGCGGCGAGCATTCGCTTGACACGAAAGATACTCGACTTCGATGACCACTACACCATTGACGACAACGGCAGTGACCGCCACTTCAATGTGAACGGAACTAATCACGACATCGACGACAGCAGCAATGGTGGCGGCAATCATTACCACAAATCATCGTTTACGCGGGTTTAGCAGCACTGAAATCTCTTCAATTAAATAATACTCAATAATAAATAACACAGACACACACACACACGTGCATACAAACGTGTCGTCATTTTATGATTTTGATAAAAAAAACTATTACTTAGTATTTACAAACAAACCAACAAACAAATATTTATTTATACTACCTAATCATGTAATTAATTATTATTAATTGATTTTCCGAGTTTTTTTTAAACATTTTTTACATGTGTTTATGTGTAAATTACTGTTCTCTCTTTTTTATTGAAAATATTTTTTGTTTTTTGTAGCAATTGATGTTAGAATTGTGTTCGCGTGAAATAAAAGTTTTGTTTTAATCTTAAAAATAAGCCTCTTTATTATAAAAAATCAAATGTCTAAATATCACATCTTATTTTAAACATAGGTAAGGCATAGAATACAAATTATCGTAATTTTTTTAAGGACAACGACGGATGACGGCTAGTTTTTTATTGTTGTTCGGTCGTCCAATACATTAGACTATATCGTGAATTTTTTAAGATCACGTCCGAACGACGCCTAATGTTTTGATTGTTGATTTAAGAGTGTATAACAAACATATGTGTGTTTGACGCGAACGTGACAACAATCAAAACATTAGGCGTCGTTCGGACATGATCTTAAAAAAAGCTCTTAAAAAAATTCACGATAGACTAACGCATTAGCAGAGTCACATTTAATGTGCCAACAATTAAAACTCTAGCCGTCGTCAGTCGATGTCCGAAAAAAATTTCTTAAAAAAATTCACGATAACTAAATATACAATTATTGTTAACAAACTCGATCAGCAGTGAAATGTTCGCCTCTTCTAATGCCGTAATGAATAAGCTCTGAAGCATTGCTGTCAATATAAGCCCAGGGCATCATTTCGGTAGTAAATGCGATGCCAATTTGTTGGTCGAAACTGACCGCAATAGCGCCACCATATCCATCAACGCGATTACGCATCATATCCAGCGCATCATCAGTCGCTTCTTGCAAAGATTTTTGAGGAGACGCGTCATTACTACTCGAAAATTGGTGCATTATTTCGCGCGACAAACAAACTCTCATTATTGCCTCGCCGTGACCTAAAATATCAAACAATATCGTGAATATCTATTTAAGCAGTTTTTAATTTAACAACAACGACGAACGACGGTTTAGTGTTTTATTTGTTGTCACGTTCCACGTAATACAACGTTAATACGTATTCGACGACCGAACGACAATTAAATACTGTATAAATAAGCAAAGAAAATAACTAACCAGTAGTGGACACCGCGCCGCTACTATTGTCAGCCCAACCTCCAGCGCCAATAATAGGAGTGTCGCCCACGCGACCAACTTTTTTGCCAGTGATTCCTCCAGTAGAGGTGGCGACTGCCACATTGCCGTACATATCGATAGCCACAGCGCCAACCGTGTCGTGATCATTCTGCTGTTGTGCGCATTTTGTTTGTTTGATAACGCTTACACCATTCGGTATTACAGTTTCATTGCTATTTGGTTTGTGTTTATCCAGATTAATAGCGTTAGCGAATGTTTGGTATTTTTCTAGTCTGTCCTAAAAAGATTTGAAAATCAATTAATAACTTTTTATATTAACTATTTAAACATTTTCTTTAAAACAACTATCAAATCAAAACCTGAGCCCATTTATGAATTAGTGAACTGTTTGGCACTAACTCTACACCAATCTCTCGCGCAAACTGTTCAGCGCCCGAAGATATTAGCAGACAATGGTCAGTGCGTTCCATAACAGCTCTGGCCAGCGATACGGGATTCGCGATTTGAGTGACGCCACCGATTGCGCCACATTTTAATGTTTTTCCGTCCATTATTATAGCGTCCATTTCCACGTCGCCAGTACTGGTCAGCGACGAACCATAACCTAAATCGAGAGCACATCCTTCAGTAATTTTTATATAGTTTATTCATAGATCACGAGAACATTTATTTATTTGTCAAAAAAATATTGATAAGCAATTCATTACGATAGTGCAATTTAATTTAGAAATTTCTTCGCTTCTATTAAATTTACAGATTATCTTTAAATTTGTTTTTATCTCAAAGCTTTGTGCAAGTTTTTCCTGCAAAATTAGAATTGTTTTTATCTTGCAATGTGTTTTGATAACTGCACTGGTAATTCCCCACTCAAAACAATAATTGTAAATAAAAATATATATATTGTAGTATTGCTTTGCAGTCAAGTGTTTGCAATATAGACAGACAAAATCAATAAGTTATTTATTCACGACTTATATAAAGTTATACATAACATACTAAGCTTATTAAAAATGCTAATTCCAATCATCAAAATTAATTATTGGAAAAAACGATAACCTAAATAAATGTAGAAATCAAAATAACTAGTTTGCAACAACAAAATGAAAAGGAAAATTGATATTTTTTCTCATTAAAAAAGTAACGCGTTTCGTAGACACATGCAAATAAAAATAAATTCAAAATAATAATAAAAAACCTGCGTTAAAAACCGGGTCATTCTCCATAGAGTTGACGGCACACTGCACCGCATCGACCGCCGATCGACCGCTAATAAGCGCGTCGTAACCGCTTCTCACCGCACCCTTAATGCCATTAATCTTAATGTCGACGAAGCGCGACTCAACCGTAGCCGCACCGCCGTGTACTACGATTATCATTTCGCGCGTCTACTAGTAAAGTCTTTAAGAAAAACTAAAACTCCACACAATTAACTAAATTAAAAAAATGATTGAGTGGTGTCTTTAAGCTCGCGCTTGATTTGCTGCTCGGCGTCGAACAGTTTGCGCGCAAATCGATCGCGTTTTCGCTTTAAATAGTTGAGTCGCGCTGTCTTCAACTGATAACCGCAAACCGTACCCAAACCGAATGATAGCAGTATTAGTAGCGATAGCGTGCGTAAACTCAACTCAACGCTCATTATTGGTTGTTTGTTATTTAATAAGATTTTTTTATTGCGTTTAGATTTGTCTAACAGAAATCAATAACGTATTTATTTCTCAATTAATTGTTTAGAAACTGGTGACGACATCGATCGGCATTGTTTCAGCGTGTTTACTAAACTTTATTTAAACTCGTAACGTATAACCGGCATAAACTGTATAACCGTTTACAGGCACACACACATTGAACAAGTATTACTGTAACCAATAGTCGAGCCCGACGTCATGTTATACATCTACATATATACATATCGTCATTGTATTGCAGTCTGTGGCCAATAGGCGTGCACAACGTCATAGTAAACAATATAATATTATCGCCCTTTGAAAGCTACAGTGGAGATCAGTTATAATTATTATTTAAATAAGAAAATTCAGTAATTAATGTTTTTTTTATAGATTAATGACAAAATACATCGATTAATTTTGTTTGTTATTCATATTTTTTAAATTATATTTTTCCAATGGATTATAAAACCTGATAATTATAATAAAATAATTTCGTTGTAAGTATCGAGAATTAACTGTACTATGTATAGCCATGGTTTTTATTATTTTTGTTAGTGTTTTTATAGGGAAGATACGCGTGTATTAACTGCTTATAGCTTGTATTTGATTGTTTTTGATGTCACTGTCGCCGGCGTTTTCGCAATCAATGCTCAAATGTGATATTTAAATAAATTGTTTAGTCATAATATTATTTAGGAAAAATCAATTATTTTTTATTTTGTTAATAACCCGTTAAAACTGTGTTTATAATAAATGTCTAATGTGCTGATAGGCAGTGGTGTGGCGATTGCCGTACTAGTGGTTGCGTTCAATTCGGCCATTCATAAGATTGAGGAAGGTTTGCAGTCATTTTATTTTTTTCAAATAAAAATTTTTTATGATTTTACTGCATTGTAATCAGTGAAGAGTGAATTTTTTAATGTGTTATCCTTTAATTGACTATTTATAAATATTACAAACAATTATGAAAATATATTATTTAGCACTAGTTTTCGCTTCGGAATTAGATTTCACTTTTCAAATTAAATGCCCCATTAGTTTCGTAATCATTAGCACCGCATCAACAAAATATAAGTTAACAAACAAACACACATTTCACTGATTGAGAAAGATTATTAAATAATTATTAAACTATGACTAATGTTAACTCGTAGGACATGTTGGCGTGTATTACAGAGGCGGTGCGCTACTGGACAGCACTTCGACGCCAGGCTTTCACATGATGGTGCCATTTCTCACCACATTTCGCTCAATACAAGTGACGCTACAAACCGATGAAGTGAAGAACGTGCCGTGCGGTACGTCTGGCGGCGTAATGATCTATTTCGATCGTATCGAAGTTGTCAATATACTTACAGCATCTGCGGTGTACGCCATGATCTGTGCATAAGTTATATTAGTTTTAATTTTGTTTTGTTTTGTTTTTTTCTGCTGCAGTTACGAAATAGTGCGTAATTATACGGCCGATTACGACAAAGCGCTCATATTCAATAAAGTGCATCACGAGTTGAACCAATTTTGCTCAATACATTCGCTGCAAGAGGTTTACATCGATTTTTTCGACCAAATCGACGAGAATCTGAAGACAGCGCTACAAAAAGACTTGAACACATTCGCGCCCGGACTGTACGTGCAGGCGGTTCGGGTCACTAAACCGAAAATACCTGAAACCATACGAAGAAACTATGAGTTAATGGAAGGTATATGAGTATATATGCTTAAAATTTAATATAATTTAATTTAATATATAATTATTTGTGTTCACGTAATTTAGGTGAGAAAACCAAACTAATGATATCAGTGCAGAGGCAGAAAGTGGTGGAGAAAGACGCCGAAACTGATCGCAAAAAAGCTATAATCGAGGCGGAGAAGAATCAACAGGTGGCTAAGATTCAGTTCGAGCAGAAAATTATGGAGAAAGAGTCGCTGAAGAAGATGTCGATCATTGAGGACGAGATGTTCTTTAATCGCGAAAAAATGAAAGCCGACGCGGAGTTCTATACGAAAGAGAAGACAGCGGACGGCAATCGGCTATTGCTTACTAAAGAGTACTTAGAGCTGAAACGATACGAATCTGTAGCTCAAAACTCGAAGATATATTTCGGTTCAGACATTCCACAGATGTTCTACGAAAGAAGTGGTAACAGTGGTTCAACTCATCCACAACCAGTGGCAGCGGAAAAGCACGCGAAATCAGTTCTTTCGCAAATCAATACTAGTAATAGTAAGGAAAAGAATGCGTAATCAAATCAAACTTTCATCACAACTACTATTCATCAAACCTTTTTCATAAAGAGCTGTGTTGTTTTGTGTTGTTCTCTCTCATAACTGTTGTCTGAATCACACAAACCAAACAAACACACAACTGAAATTCAAATTCACTTTTTTGCAATCAAAACTGCCTTTGGTTTGGTATTTCTATCAAAGTTTAATAATTAATTATTTAATATATAATTGAAAGAAAAATCGTTTTTTTTGTATTGTAAAAAATCTTTTGCAATTTTATGTACATATAGATATAGATTTTCAATATCTATTGTAATTAAAATAGGATTGATTTAAAAACAAAAGTTTCTATTTTATTATGTAAATGCTATGCAATTGTTTCGCACATATTTCTGGATCATAGAAAAGTAAGTTTTGTCGTGGTAATTGGTGTTTGAGTGACTGATGAAGGCGTTGTTGAAGTGGATGTTAGAGTGGTTGTTGCGAATTCATTATACGCTGTTTCGTTCAGTACGTGATCCTTTACAAACTTCACCACACATTTACCAGACTGTGAAGAGCACGGATTCTTTTCGAGTTCAAATACGGTTATCGTATTCTGTTGCGGGTATGGTTTAAATAGATTTGACGGCGCGTACAGCGTTATCTGAGGACCAGCTAACGGCCAATAGCGGCCCAAATTGAAGCCGTTTAGAAACGCCACTCCTTTGCCCCATCCGTCCAGTCTCAGGAAAGTGTCCAATGGTTTGGTTATGTTACTCGACAGCTGAAAAGTGCCCGTAAAAAATGTGGGAACAGTTGCGCTTAGATTAAGATTCACGGCTGCAGTACTGCTCTCTAGTGTTTCGATAGTTTTTTGCCAGTTTTTAAAGAATAAATACTGTGTCCAATTTTTGAGCACTATGTCGTACAATGGACGCACAAATGTGACGTTTTTTGTGATACCCTTCGGCTGTTCGATGTCGGTGTACGCGAATCTTCCCTGATTCTCGACTAATATGTCCACACGAGTGTTGTTTTCAAACTTTATCATCAATTGATACGTTTTGTGTGTTCGCGATAACATTCCTCGATATTCCTAGTGTTAAATAATTTCACATTTTTAAAAGCACTTATTATTTAATTTTAAAAAATGTCATAAATTGAATGCCATACCTTATTAACAAATACGTACGCTCTGTCCGCCAATCCATATATCGTAAACGCTTCCGGACTTATTGTCGACGGATTAATTACTGTAGTGGAGTATAACACGAAACCATAGCCTAACTTTAATTCCTCAAACGTTTTTGGATATTCAGATTGTACTGAATTGGTTAGAAATCTCTCGTCAAACACTGTCGCTTTAGGTCGCATTAGAATGTCCGGTATTTCCATTTTTGGTGCGATTACTGGAATTGGTTCTGATGGTAGCGGCAAATACTAGAATCAATTTTTCAAAAAAAAGAAGCCATTGTTTTTAATCTAAATTAATACTATTGTGTTTAATACCTTTCCGACAACATTTCTAATAGCAAAATATTTATCTGTGGGATCACCGCATTCCGTAAGTGGGCCATCAAACTCGTAACTCGTGACCACAGAGTGGTAATCATTGTCTGCCGCATGCGATGCTCCCGCTGTAAAACCAAATAAAGTTCCGCCACAAAACGGGTATCTAAATCGAGCAATAACTTGATCATAATTTTAACCAATTTTCCGATCATTAAACATTTACATATTAACCGATGCATTCATCGCCAGTAAATTGTCCAGTTTGTGCGCGTAAAGTTCAGTGTCGATGTGTTCGGGTGGCATTTCCCACCTATTGATCCAACCGGGATAGAACTCAGAATTGACCAGCGGTCCAGTTTTCTGACCCAATTGCCATAACCCTTGAAACGCTTGAGTTTCGTTATTCCACGGACCGAAGTCAACGGTGGCGAAAACGTTGTCGATTTTTGCGCATTTTGGGTTCCATGCTATTAACTATATTTAGTAAATATTTAATTAATATTAATATTATCGTGATTTTCAAGACTAATTATTTGCATTGTTTAGTACGCATTGATTTTTTAATTATTTTACGCGTAATCTAGAAGCGCGTCCAACAATGACAAACAAGAGACGGTCGTTCGTCGCGATTGCTTAAATTAAATCACGTAAACATTTTTTTAAGTAACAAAAACGACGAACGATGGCTAGAGTTTCAATTGTTGTCGCGTTCAATGTTATAAAGCGTATTCGACGACAGAACGACAGTGAAAAAAAATTGGTGTCATTCGTCGCTGCTGTTGTTAAATAAGAAGTGCTTAAATAAAAATTCACGATATATAAGATATAATAAAAATATTTTTAAATGTGTTTTAATTAAAGGTTATGTTTCTTAAATCCTAGTTGAAAAAAATAAGAACAAAAAAAATATTATAAATAGTCCGTTAAAACGTACATTAGTTGGTGAATAATATAAGACAATGACTAATTTCAATACGAAATAATTCATTTTTCTCAATTCTGTGGAAGCAATCACTAATTATTTGTTATGTTAGAATCACACGTCTGAAACAGTAATAGACAACTCGTAATATCGCTTATGTGTATCCTGTGTAACAGTTGTTTTTATTGTAAAGATAAGATTTTATAATTTTTTTGAGTGGATATATCCGTAATTTTCAGCACGACTTTAACAAATGCATTATCTATTTTAAAATAGCTTATGTTTAAAATAAATTATAATATTGTGGTAAAAAATATCAGAATATTATAAGAAACATAAAATGAATCACCGATAAAATCTTCTAATTTATTTATTTACTAATTTTGGGTAAAAAAATTAAATTGATCAACATTTCGCTTTTAAAAAAATAACACTAAATTTAAAATAATAGCGTACAAACTCGGGAAAAAAAACAAAAAGTTTTATCATAAGTTTCTTATCAATTTGTAATATATCTTCTATTATTCTAAGTAAGCACCTGTTTGTGTTTTGCTGAGTGTTTTTCTAATAGTTGTTAAGACATGGTTTTGTGAGTTTTACAAAAGAGCCATAAGTTCGACAATAAAATTGATGATTTCATTTTTCAATCATTCAAGTTTTATATTCTCGAAAAAATAATAGTCTTTTTTAATAAAAAAAATGAAAACAAATACATATTTATTCATAGTTTTAGCGGCGATTATTATTTTATATTCAGTATTAAATGTGAATAAAACCAGTTTTATTTTTAGTTTTAATTTTAAATTTTTCCAGAATAATGGTATTAATTTTTAAAAAATATATTTCGATAGGCGAACGGAGAGAACCGAACATTTTCGATCGATTACGAGAAAAATCAATTCCTAAAAGATGGCCAACCATTCCGCTATGTATCCGGTGATTTGGCGTACTTTAAAGTTCCGGCCGCGCTATGGAAGGATCGTTTAACTAAATTAAGACTCGCCGGACTGAACGCGATTCAAACGTAAAACAAAACTAATTTTTTAGCATCTTTAAAACATTTTAATTTAGCCATTTGACACACAATTCGCAGATACATAGCGTGGAATTTGCACGAATCAGAAAGAGGTGAATACTCGTTCACCGGTGACTTAGATTTCGTCAACTTTTTCGAATTGGCGCAAGAGTTGGGTTTTGTGGCAATCGTAAGACCCGGTCCTTTCGTCAACGGAGAGCTAGACATGGTTTGTTGTGTGCAATTTAATATTTAGTTTAATCAACCTTAAAGGTGACTAAAAAAACTTTTTAACTAAAAAATAGGGTGGCCTTCCGTACTGGTTGTTAAGTATCAATCAAACGATGGCATTGCGTACGAGTGACGCGCAATACATGGCAGAAGTGGAGCGCTGGCTATCAGTATTGATGCCCAAACTAAAACCGTTGATATACCAAAACGGCGGACCAATCATTACCGTTCAGGTGGAGAACGAATACGGAGCGCATCCAAACTGTGACCCGACGTATCCGATTGTGATAAGGGATCTGTTTAAAGGTTATTTGGGCAGTGAAGTGGTTTTATTTACTACAGGATAATAATTTTACGTTTTTTTTTTCAATCTTTTAAATGTTTTATGTGAAAATCCTGACTAAGTTATTAAAAAAACAAGATCGAAACAGTCATGATATCTGACTTCGTATTAAACTTTTTAGATATTTAGATTTAATTTTATTAATTATGATGTTTTTGTTACAATGAAATTACTACGTTCGCTCGCTCCTCTAATACACTAATAATCTTAAATATATCACATATTTAAAATACCAAAAACCGTTTAAACTGATACTTGAGCATAATTATTCCATCATGTTATGCTATTATGTTATGTATGTTTAATCATACTATTAATTATGTAAACAGATATTCAATCCTTTTGAATATCTGTTATTTTAAGCATTGTGATCAAAGCATAACTCGTATCTCTGTTCGTAGTAACAGTTTTGCAAACTTTTAGAGTTAAATTAATTTGTGCTGCAATAAGTTATTTTTTCATTGATTTAAACTTTAAAAGTTTTATGCAACTTTTGAAAAAGAAGTGGTGAACATATAACCATTCAAAACGTCAAAATTAAATTTCAAATTAAGTGATTACGAACATTATAATTTTTTTAAACAATCGAATTGCTTCAGTCGGTGGTTCTGTAAATCTTATATTATCGTTTTAATTCATATTTGCTGCAAATAAATAACTTAGAAATTAATTTGTAAAAAAGTGATGTTATGTTTGAAATCTGAATTGGTTGTAAGCAAATAAATGGTAAGCATCTATTGAAGCATAGCACACTATAGCATCAATGAACTTAATAAGACATTTTATTATCGAAATCACAAACCTCATTTTTAATACAACCATATTTTATCTACCTCATTGCAAATTTACCACACTCCTATGGACTTAGTTATCATGAGTGGTATCAATGTGATTTGTTTTCGTAATCAGATTTCAGCTACTAATTTATCGTCAAAGACACCACATAATTCCAACAAATACAAAATTGTTGTTCAAAAGACACCTAACGTAGGAGAACCAATGACAAAACCATAGGAGATCAAAAACATGGTTAGGTCGAATTATGGTGACCTTCAAGGCTTAGTACAGTGTTTTCGAAAATGCGGTGCGTTAGTGGAAGGGTGTGTTTAGTGATTCCATCGGACCAATTAACGCTATGTACTATGTTAGCGGCATCACTCAAGACTCATATCAGTCACTAATGGTTAAGGTTTTGGAAGACGTTGTTTTGAAACAGTATCAATGGAAAACGGTCAAAGTAAAAGTTTCTCACGTGAATACGGCGTCATTAATTGTAAACAGAGAGCGATACGCTAAACATTTTGAGATTCAAGAGGGTATCGTCGATGACACTATAAAAGAAACATATCTGGTCGTAAAGAACAAGAGTTTGAAGCTTAAGGCTATATATAAGAAGATTAGGATAGCCGAGACAATGTTATTAGATCAAGAGGACATAGTGATAGAACCAAATAATACTACTACACCAATGGTTAACATATTGTATACGATAGTACCTAAGATACCGTTCAAGCGGATGTTTAATTTTATGTTTACGTTAATAACAAGTGCGATAATTGCAATCGGCAATGCCTATAACGTGATTACTATTAACGAATATGATGATATAATGAAATGTTTCAGTTTGTCTGAGGCAGACGAATAATTCCTAAAGATATATAAAATAGGTGACAAATTACAGTCAGATCAACTCGATAGACTGCACAGACAACTAGTGAGATACCGGAAATGCTTTCAGCTTACAGGGGATCCAATAAGTAGCGTTCGAGTTGTTAAACATCGAATCTATACAAGAAACAGTCATCATATTAATAAAGCGCCATATAGCACATCTCCGAGATATAAGAAGATAATTGAGGAACAGGTTCGCGATTTGCTCAAGAAAGGACTTATAGCACCAGTACAGTCAGTATGGAGCAGTCCTGTAGTCCTGGTTATTGGTTGTAATGGAAAGATACGCTTTTGCTTTGACTATAGAAAAGTTAACGATGTTACAAAACGATGTTTGTAGATTTTAATGTAATGATTTGTTATGTGTCTTAGTGTAGAGACACATACACTGTATTTCAAAGCAAAACGATATTATTAACTCATCGATGACTGAAAACTAAAATATCGATTCAATTTGTTGCGGTCCTACAAGTGCAGAGCCACAACTAAATTCGAATTCTGATTACCGAACACTAATGGAAGGCTCCAATAGTATACTAAGTGGTCACCGAATCAATTACTGAATAAATAACTTTATTAACACAAACAGTAATACAAAATGGTTGCTGAAGCGTGTGCTACAATGTGCTGACGTGTTAATGCTAACAGTCAGAAAGCGAGTGTGAGTGCAACAGAGAGACAGAATAAGCGTAATAGTGCTTAAATATATATTAGAATAGCATTAGTCATCGATATGACTAATTGCAGATACAGAGGTCAATAATTGTAATGCGATATATGCTGCGCTGCATTACAATTAGAGACAATAACATTACATTTATGATATTAGAGCTATAAATAATTGGGGGTGAAGTTAGGGTTACAACACATGCCGCCGCTGAAGAGGAAATGTATGTTATTTGTCGTGTGCTGGTATGCGATGCATGACTTGTTTCGCCATCGGTGTCTGATAGTGAATGTTTGATGTGATTGCTTTGCTTCCTTTTCGTCGATCAATAGTCGCGCTTCGTAAAGGCTCTTCGAATGTCGGATGTTTCCTTTTTTATAATGCGCTTGAACTCGACTTTCGGAATTGTTTGTGAATGACTGCTGCGCTGCTTTGCTTTTTATGATTGTTACTGAATGTTCAGCAATTGACTGCTTTGTCAATTCATAACAAATCGTGGTGTTCAGCGATGAGTGAATGCCTTGTATTGCCAACTCAGGTTTAAGATCGGACGCGAAAGTTGTTTCGATCTTTATGTTTTGGTCCTGCGCTGGAGTTTCAACTGTGTACTGGATTTGTTTTTTATTCTCAACTGCTTGTGAAACAGAAACGATTTTGTCAGACTGAGGACTGATATCGTTTGATTGAGAATTGAAGACAGTTTCAGTTATTGATGATGTGCTGCTGTTGTTTGAGATGTTTTCATTTGATTTCAGACAAGTGTCTGGTTTATTGTCTAGTGTTGCGCTACATTTTTCATAGTGGCAGATGTGGGAGATTTCGTTTTCCATCGATTTGTTGCTTTGCGATTCAATGTCTGATTCATTTGTTTCAGACGAGTAGTTGCTTGTCGTGCTGACAATGGGTTGCATGATTGACTCGTTCGCTGAAATTGATTCAGAGCTTGAAACGGTGATTGAGTGATCAAGTGATTCACGATTTGCTTCATCGATGTTTGCTGTTGCGCTAAAATCAATTGAAACGAATGAACTGCGTTCAGATTCATTTTGTTCGTCAATTGATTGCGTTGTAGAGTAAGTGCTGTGTTTTGAAATAGAGTTTTCAAACACTTCTGGTACTGCTTTTGCTGCCATACTTGCTTATGTGATGTCTGCCTTATGATTTGATTTAGCGCTAAATGTTCGATGTTTTTTGCTGTGACGCTTGATTGATGGATTAACGCGATCGAAAGTCAAGATGAATAGTTCTTCGACATCATTGTACGTAATTGTTATGGTTTTAGAAGCCACGTTTACGTTTGATGCCACGAGTGATGCGATAAACTTGAATGCTTCGCCTCTGAGCTGCGTTGAGATTAGTTTGATTTTTTCATAGTCGGTGATGACTATTTCTGGCATGCATTTGTTAGTCATGGAGAACCAATCACTTGCTGTTATGACGTCTTAAGAGCCATAATATTTTGGTATCGCTAACGTTGTCATGATTGTGATGATGCGCTTCAGTTTGTTTGTTTGTTGAAGAGTTACGAAGAATGGAATCTATTCATGAACGTCTAATGCGTAGTCGAACACAGTGCCGATTATTTTTGTCTTCGTTGTCGTCTTCTGTTGAGTGATGCGATTCAGTTAATGCTTTGCAGTCTTCGTTGTGATAGACAAGTGCTGTCCCGAAGAATGTGTGGTAACTGAAGGCGTTGAGTTGCTTTGTATTATTTTGCGCTAAAGTCTATCCGTATCTCGATGTCGTGTCAGAATCCTGCCGACTGCGCCAATTGTTGCGGTCCAACAAGTGCAGAGCCACAACTAAGTTCGAATTCTAATTGCAGATACAGAGTTCAATAATTGTAATGCGATATATGCTGCGCTGCATTACAATTAGAGACAATAACATTACATTTATGATATTAGAGCTATAAATAATTGGGGGTGAAGTTAGGGTTACAAAAATTATATCAAAAACTTATAAATCTACTACAGAGCTAATTAGCTCTAATGAAATTGTTTGTTCAATCAAATAATCAAATATTTCAGAAATATTCACTTTAACCGAAGAATAGTAACAATATTACAATAAATAGATTTATAATATTTTCTATTTTCTAGGAGTATTTAAAAGATTTTATAAAGATAAAAAACATATACTTAATTAAAATTTATATTATAGATTTACTTTCAATGTGTTATTGCGTCTATTTGTATCTTAATTAATAATCGCATAATTATTATATTACTATAAATAGAGTTTTAATATTTTCTACCATAATAATGGAGTTTTTACACGATTTAAAAAGATCCTTACTTTTAATAAATTTTTGCTTTTAAATTGCTTCGTTAATTATTTTATCGCATCGATTTAAAATTTAGTGATAATGTGAAATGTGTGCTTCAATTGAGGTTCAACAGGTCATTACATCGTACAGAGTCCTGAACCTAAGAATCCGGAGGAAATGAATAAGCGGAAGCGCGAGTGGCAAGAGTTCCGTAAAGGTGGTTCGAAACCGAATGAGAAACCAGTGGCGAACGCCACTACAACTCAACCCAACATTCCGAGAGTGACGTCAATGACTCAAAACGATGTTTGGGAAAACATTGCGAATGCGTTGAGTGTTACCAGCGGTACCTCATATGCGTATACTAACTTTGTCAACAATTCGATATTATGGTCAGAAGACAATAATGATGTTTTGCATTCAGCACATGCAGTGGCAACGAGTGATATCAAGTTGAACTTAGCGGAAGTTCCGATAGTAACATGTCGTTTCCACAAACACCAATGCAAAGCATTAATAGACACAAGGTCTGCAATTACAGCTGTTCATCCACGAGTGGCGGTAATGACCGGAAAGCAATGGCTGCCATGGAATAAACGTGAACTTAAAGTAGCGGACGGACGTTTGGTCAAACCTCTAAGTTTTATTATGGTCGAGATCGAATATGGTGGTAAATGCATTGAGATGCCATTGGCGATCATGAAAAACCTGTCAAAAGACTTGATTCTGGGAAATAATTTCAACACTCCTATGGACATAGTTATCATGAGTGGTATCAAAATGATTTGTTTTCGTAATCAGATATCAGCTACTAATTTATCGTCAAAGACACCACATAATTCCAACAAATACAAAATTATTGTTCAAAAGACACCTAAAGTAGGAGAACCAATGTCAACTCCATAGGAGTTCAAAAACATGGTTAGGTCAAATTATGGTGACCTTCAAGACTTAGTACAGTGTTTTCAAAAATGCGGTGCGTTAGTGAAAGGGTGTGTTTAGTGATTCCATCGGACCAATTAACGCTATGTACTATGTTAGCGGCATCACTCAAGACACATCAGTCACCAATGTTGAAGGTTTTGGAAGACGTTGTTTTGAAACCGTATCAATGGAAAACGGTCAAAGTGAAAGTTTCTCACGTGAATACGGCGTAAATAATTGTAAACAGAGAGCGATACGCTAAACATTTTGAGGTTCAAGAGGGTATCGTCGATGACACTATAAAAGAAACATATCTGGTCGTAAAGAACAAGAGTTTGAAGCTTAAGGCTATATATAAGAAGATGAGGATAGCCGAGACAATGTTATTAGATCAAGAGGACATAGTGATAGAACCAAATAATACTACTACACCGATGGTTAACAAATTGTATACGATAGTACGTAAGATACCGTTCAAGCGGATGATTTCTTTTATGTTTTCGTTAATAACAAGTGCGATATTTGCAATCGGCAATGCCTATAACTTGATTACTATTAACGAATTTGATGATATAATGAAATGTTTCAGTTTGTCTGAGGCATACGAAGAATTCCTAAAGATATATAAAATAGGTGACAAATTACTGTCAGATCAACTCGATAGACTGCACAGACAACTAGTAAGATACCGGAAATGCTTTCAGCTTACAGGGGATCCAATAAGAAGAGTTCGAGTTGTTAAATATCGAATCGATACAAGAAACAGTCATCCAAATAATAAAGCGCCATATAGCACATCTCCGAGATATAAGAAGATAATTGAGGAACAGGTTCGCGATTTGCTCAAGAAAGGACTTATAGCACCAGTACAGTCAGTATGGAGCAGTCCTGTAGTCCTGGTTATGGGTTGTAATGTAAAGATACGCTTTTGCTGTGACTACTTGAAAGTTAACGATGTTTGTAGATTTTAATTTAATGATTTGTTATGTGTCTTAGTGTAGTGACACACACTATATTTTAAAGCAAAATGATATTATTGACTCATCGATGACTGAAAACTCAAATATCGATTCAATTATTTCAAGAACTGATAAATCTACTACAGAGCTAATTAGCTCTAATGAAATTGTTTGTTCAATCATATAATCAAATATTTCAGAATTATTCACTTTAACCGCAGAACAGTAACAATATTACAAATAGAACAATTAAAATGAATTACATGAAGAATGTACCACAAGAATAAACGGTTTGTTCATGAGTTTCACGTAAGTGAAAACAATATTAAACATAAGAATCACACAGTATTAGGAGAAACAACTTCTTTTTAGGATACAAAATTCTTAAGTAGAAAATCGTGTTTAGTAACAAACTAAATGTTATACAGTAATGGGGTATTCTATAGAACAAGGTCGCCAACAATATGTATTTTAAACAATAGAATAAAGTTTTTTAATTTACTTAAGTTTTTATGTAAGTTTGCGCGCCGGAGGCGCGCGTGAATATTAGGTTAGTGTATTGTTAGAATTAAGAAAATACAGTTAGTGTAATTATTTTCACAACAATGATAAAATGCTTTATTGTTGGCGACCTTCTTCTATAGAAACCCCCAGTAATGTTTTATAATAAAAATATGTGAACTATTAGTTACATTGAATAATACTAATTTTAATGTAATGATTTGTTATGTGTCTTAGTGTAGTGATTATTATTAATCAGGACTTCAATGTGAACAGTTGATTATTTTTGTATTGTCGCTAAACGTTTTGAAATAAAGAAAATATGTTATTAGCGCAGTGTTAATTTATTTAAGTTTAGTTTATCATATTAACGCGAAACGCAATCTAATTGGAAATAGTTTGTATGCAGAGCACCTTTTCCTTAATCTAAGTTTAATTCAGTCCACAAAAGTTTTATAAAAAAGTTTTTATGCTTTTGTTTAAAATTAAAATAATATTGTTATTTATGTTGTGATTAGTATTTTTGGTTTGGTTTGCTTAGGTTTGATTAGATTATGTTAGGTTAGGCTAGTTTTAGTTTAAGTAATTTAGGTTAAGTTGAGTTAAGGTTGGTGTTATCTTTGGTTTTATTTTGTTTGGTTTACAGAATAAAATAATGGTAGTATTTGTATTTATTATTGATATTTATTTAAATTTATACTAGTATTTCCCGTTTCGCTTCGCTTACGTTTAAACAATGTTAATAATAATTCCCGTTTTTTGTTTCAAAATAAAATTAAAAAATTTAAAATGTGCTCAACAATTCATTAATTGTTTAAAAATATTTATAGTGGATTCCATTCTTGAATATGTATAAAAATTTATTATTGAAACTCAACTCAATTTAGCATTGTAGGAGAACGTGACAGAGAGAGAGAGAGAGAGAGAGACGAGACAGAGACAGAGAGAGACAGACAGAGAGAGACAGACAGAGAGACAGACAGAGAGAGAGAGAGAGAGAAAGATTTTAATATTTTAATATATATCTTGTATAACCCCATTCAAGAGCGGGAAAACAAATTTTTTAGTCACTTTAAAGTTAGTTCTTAAAAGTTCGATGAAAAATATATTTTCTCCTACCCGTTTCTAGTCTTTGCCTGTTTTTTGTTACTTTTAAAACTAAATATAGAATTTTCCCGTTTATTTCATTTATACATTTTTATATTATATTATGGCATTGCAATATTAATTAATATCTCGAGCGTTAACAATAAAATTAAAACTGTTCAATACTTCTATTGTTATCACATTTAAAGCTTTGCTCGTTTTATATAATCAA
>JAQIVF010000734.1:0-18647 GCA_034698365.1 Steganacarus magnus
CAGACAAATATGAATTGGTGTTTACTATTACATATTATACACTGTTTGCGAGATTAAACTAATTAAATATAGTTATAAAGTTATATTTATATTAATATATGTTTTGTGTTAATAATACTGTGCACAACATTACAGGTATTTAGTAATACACTGCGAATTAAGGTCAAGAATATTACGATTTTGTGAATATATCTATAATAGGATTTGGTATTTGGTGATATCAAACAATGAGTATGAGTGACCCGCCTTCGCTTTATGGTAATCTCACGAGGTTTGTATCTCATTATAGTTATGGTTACCCAACAAATAATATATTCTTTAAGCTACCAGTGTTCAGTGTCATTGTCTTCTATTATTAATTAATTGTATAGAAAGTTATACCAAATATGGAATGCGAGAGCAGAATTGCCAAACAAACAGATGGTGCGTTCATTACCTTACATTTTTCACGACATGGATGTCTACCCTTCGCGCTCTCAAATACACGAAATGATTAATTGCGCCAATGATTGTTCGCGCAGAAAAAGTGGAGATTATTTGACATTTGGAGAATTCTGTGTTTACGCGTCTGAATTAAAGTCCTGTTACGATAAAAAGTAATTTATTTTTCAACTTATTCATGCATATTCTTTATTAAATCTATTAATGACCTATTATTGACAGAGTTCCGCGTCCAATACCGTTATCAAAATGTAGAATTCCTGAACACAGAAGATTAACAATGAATCAACAAATGCAGCAAATAAATGACAACAAAAACGCTGCCAAATACGATGGTATCAATCTTTCTTCACTCACTTTTCTTATAAAATATATGGCCTCATGTGTAAACAAATGTCTTTGTTTTATAGTATTTCTTGGTGGATCTTGCAATCCAACGACTTGGAGGATAGAGTTAGCCATTCCAATGCTTAAGAATTTAGGCATAACTTATTATAATCCTGTAATGATTCGATAAATTGCAATAATAATGTTGAAATTAACGAATTGTTTTTTTTGAATAGCAAGTGGCCAATTGGGGACCAGAACTTATCGAATTGGAAAGTAGCGCCAAAGAGGTGAATAAATAATTATTAGACGTAAGACTTATAAGATAATAAAAAATAAATTTAATAAAATATGTACAAAGAACGCAGAAATATTATTTTTTGTGGTCGATAACCAAACGCGTTCAGTTGCGTCAATGATTGAGGCTTCATTTATTTCTGGCACTCGAAGAAAATTAATATTAGTGATAACAGAATACGCTGGTCCCGGTTCTTTCATTTATGGCGAATCGATTTCTGATAAGTAATTAAAGTTATATTATTTGGTGATATTGAGTGAAGCAAATTTACTAAAGCGTTCGAACTTTCAATTTAATCTAAAGGGAGTATAAGGATCTAAAACAAGGTCAATCATATTTGCAAGATATTGTTGAGCGGCAAGGAATCCCAATTTTCGATGACGTGCCCATCGCTTTGTCGTGCATTCAAAGAGTGTTGAGAGACGGCGTTCAGCCGCAAGAATTGTCGCGCGAAGACAACGCAATACCAGTGAGAATGGCTCACATACAACTCGGTGATAAACTTTATAAATTACGTGCAGTGTTCGACTCATTAGATGTTCATAAAAAGGGAGAAATTACTTTAACCGATTTAAGACTTGCGTTTCGCATAATGACTAATAGAGACTTATCTGTCAATAATTTACGCGAAATAGCGATCGGACAGATTGGGAACTACTTTGAAGAAAAGTCTCAGTTTACAACTATTAATTTAGACGATATTAAAATAAATTTTGACGATTTTTGCTGTATTGTGACTGAATTTAAATCTCAAATTAATTCAAATGACAAAATAGCGGATATGTTCACCAAAAAATTATCGACGTGTTTAATTGAACCGATTTCCAAAATGTTTGAATGGGTCTTTAAGCCATTAATTTCAAATGTGAATGATTTTAAAGGCGAACAACTTCCATACGAAGCACATTATAGAGACATCTATTTAGGAGGTTCTACTAGTGCTTCCAATTGGATCGAAGATACCGCTATTCCTTTACTCAAGTAAGTTATTAAACAATTTTGCATTTAATTTCTAGATAGCATACCATATTTATTTCTATCATAACTAGAAAACATGGTTTGACATATTTTTCTTATGGCGAAACGTGGAGCAGTGAACGCATAATGCCATTGGAAGCATCAATCATAGAAAGAAGTCGAGTTCTTTTATTCGTTATCACTAATAACAATCGAGCTCTCGCTACCATGGTTTTGGTGAGTAAATTGATTTGAATTTCAAACAACAGTAAACCGCAATTCATATGATTTGATTTGATTTGATTAGGCCTCTCATTACGTAGCACTTGGGTGTAATGTTATATTATGTATCCAATACTTAGATGATGATTGTGTTATCGATGACGAAAAGGTTAATAAAACATTTAAATGTCAATATTGACAACAAATAATATAAAATTGTTCGAACCTTACATATAAATAATGAAATGCTTCGAACAATTGATATTATAAAGTTTTAAACAATTTTCTAATAAAAATTTCACTTTGTGTTAGTTATCGAAATTGGCGATAAAGGACTATAATAGAGGTCGCGTTTACTTATCGGATTTGGCCACCAGAGCGGGAATGCCTGTCTTTGAAAATATTAAGGAAGCTGTGATTTGTTGTGTAAAAAAGTGTATATCAGATGATACAATACTGAGTAATTCAAATTAGAAACAAACGCACACACATTTAATCAACATTTGAACTCATTGGCAACTAATATGTATTAACAATACTTAATTACTATTAATATGGTTGGAACTACGATGACTACCTCTTCAAATTGAAATCACTAAAATGACTTATCATTATTTAAAGAAAAGTGAAAAATATGTGTTTTGTAGATTTTGTAATTAATTTTGTGACTAATTTAAAATTTAATATAATTAAGCAATTTTTAATCCAAATCCAATTTTTTACAGACATTTATTACATGTGTAAATGTGCTGCTGCTCTACAAATATTAACTAAATTATAGCAGCAATTATTACATGTGATCATTAAAAAGAAAGATTACAGGGAAATTTAAAGCTGCAAATACTATTATATATTAGTCTACCTAAAAATGCGTTTTAAATATTTACTGTTCTGTACAGAATATTACCTTACAGGAAGATAATAACCATTACTGTTTCGATGTTATTAGTGTTATACAAAAATCATTTCAATTTGAATTTTTTGTTTATATATATGTATATATAATAATGTATATTATATTCAGCATCAATTTTGGAAACAACATAGTTATCACATCCACATTATGGAAAAACCATCAAAGTTTTGTGTGAAGCATCGCTGTTAGCTTATATTACTTAATTTTCTGTAAATTCAAAATTCAATAGAAAACCGTTTTAATATGTTTGTGGAAATATCATTGAAATAAATAAAAGCTAAGCACACTTTGCTTTCTATTATTTTAAATTTCTTCTCAAAACATAGAGGGATTTTCATTTAGTAACACCAAGTTTTAGCTAACATTGAAAGCTTTAACAGGTTATAAATATGCTGAATAGTTTAAAAAAACTTATTTAAGAAGAATTAAAGTATTTAAAACTTAGTGTTAATACAAGTTTGTTTTAAAAATGATTTCGTTATTAAGCAAATTGTATGTGTATTGTATTCAAAAGAAATCGTTGGGTTTGGGGATTCTTTTCAGATCAGAGCAATACTGAAATTCTTCCCCATATTTCATAAGTGTTATCATCAAATAATTTAAATTTGCAGCTTTTATCACTTTTAAACTTTTTTGGTCCATTTAAACATATTTAAATAAGTTATTGAAAAATGGATAACGCATTACTAACATTACTTATTTGCTTAATACAATATTAATTCCAGTCGAGTCGCTTCATCACGAATAATATTTACTCATTCTTTTCAACAGAACTTTGTAAAATGTTCGTTACATTACTTTTGTTGTCAATAGATTCCGCTTCTGCACTATTATTGTTATTTACGGTGGAAGTGTTACTCATTTCAGCACATTGCGTATTATCGCTACTTTGAGGCTCAAACTTTGTCGTGTGAACAGTTGATTGAGCGAAAAATGACTGCGTTTGAAGGACAGCTTCGTGACGCATCTTTGCCTGTTGGGCTGTACTTAATTGTGATGAAACTGTTTGTTGTGGTGGTGGTTGTTGTTGTTGTTGTTGCTGCTGCTGCTGCTGTTGTTGCTGATGCGGCGGTAAATTACTTTTTAAATGCAATTGATTTCGATTAACTTTCAAAGAAGTATTTGGTCTTTGAATTGGAGTCGGATAACTGCTCGAAGAAATATTTGACGTCATCGTTATCTGTGATCCTGAATTGGGTCTGGCGTTCATGTTATTAACTGCTTGTCCCATAACCGCTTGCGGATACAAAGGCAATATCGCTCGTCCCGTATATTTTTGATTTGCATACATTTGATGCTGTTGTTGCAGTTGATGCAGATTCGAAGCTTGTGAATAAGTCGCAAATGAGGATCTATTGTTACTATTTCGCGCGTCTAACGCTTGAACTGTTGCTCCAATTTTATTAAATTCATTGACACCAATATTTGCAGAAAACATATTTCTTAAATTGGCTGCCATAGGATTACCATTATCTACAGTATGGGCGCGAGACAGTGTCATAGGAGTGGTGCGATACGACTGTTGCACGAGCGCTGCCTGCGCCGCAGCAGCAGCCGCTTGTCCGCCCAATATGCCCAGTGATTGCTGAGACGCATAAGCAAAATGCTGTGACTGCAGCGCTGACTGTTGTTGCTGTAACGATGAAGATTGTTGTTGATAATAATTGACTGGCTGTTGATTGGCTTGATTGTGGGCATTCGCCGAACTCCACGACGTAGGAGTGGTCAACGTATGAGCCAGAGTAGAGTTAGACGCGTGAACAAACTGTGATTTTAGTAATGAATTGGTTAACGTTTGATGAGCAGCGACTTGATTGTACTTATATTGGTCAGCATTTGCTGCCGATGGCTGCGTCATCTGATGGTGAGCTGCCATAAATATATTTGTCTGATTTAAAGTATTTGGTTGCTGTCCATAATGAGCGGGTGTCGGTTGTGGAGCAAACTGTGCCACTACTGCCGGCATTTGGCTTTGATGTAAGCTTTCCAATTGAGCGCCAAATGACTGATATACATTATGCGCACCAACCTGTGAATTGTAAAGCATTGTAGACGGACTTGAAATAGTTGGTGATGGTGTGACTGAATGCATTTGAAATGCTTGCCCGACACCCGATAGTGAACGCAAGTTATCTAATGGAGGAGAACTCAGAGGATTGAGCATCATTTGTTGCGATGTTATCATAGTTGACGACATTGTCGGTTGATGTGTCGTTACCACAGTTTGTGCCTGATTTGAAGTCGCAAATGATATCGGCTGTTGTTTCACTTTATTTGCGTTCATTGATTCAATAGAAGAATAATTTGTTGTTTGATTTGGATGAGAAACTTTGCTCACTTTAGCATTATTTATATTATCCATATTATTTAATAAATTTGCTTTTATTTTGCTTTCTTCATACGAATTAATCAATGCATTTTTTGTCACGTCATCCTTCTGTTCGATAACAGGCGATATCGATGGGCTATTTTCCCAAACCTTTTTAACAGAAGCTATTTTCATATTTAAGTCATCGGTTTGAAGCACATTACTATTAGCTGTTCTAATATTATCCATTTTGCCTGAAGCTGACAAATGACTCTTTTCGTTCACAGAAAATTCATCCATTAACACAGTTTCGTTCTGCAATTTAAATATAAGCTAATTAATACAATTCTGGCACTTTTTAAGCACAATTTTGAAGTAAATTAACTAAACTAATTTAGCGCAAGATTCCCCTCAAAAAGCAAAATTTTACTTCACTTTTCGTGTCTACTCTTTGCGCTTACATTTAATGATAAAATCAATATCTAAAACTTTTGCTTAAACGAATTTTTAATTCACAAAATATTCATGCGTAATTTTCTTACCTTTTTGCTAATTAATGATTGTTGATTTAATGATTGTTGTCTCGAATTTTCGCTTAGATTATTCGCAACCGTAGCATTTGCTAACGAATCCTTAAAGAAAAATAAAATTACATTAAATTCATGAAAATCAATTACAATCAAATACAATCACAAGTTTGAATTAAGCGAATCAGATTTGGGACAAGAATTATACTGAAATGTAATCACAAACATCATAGGATTGGCTCAGTATATCATCATAATTTTAATATTAGAAAAACATGTAGCAATAAAATAACTGATTATTTTACCTTATTATTAGTATTATTATTATTAAGAGGTGACTTCGAAGTTGGGGCTATCTTTGCCAATACCTTGTTTTCCTCTTTGAACCTTGTATTTTCAAATATTACAGTACACATTGGTTTACCAGTGTCTATGTCTGAAACCTGAGACAATTATTAAATTTTAGTTATATTAATTGCAAACTACTAAATCAATATTTGTATTACAATATCAGGTTTGCTCGCTTCGGTAGCATTTTGTTTCGCAGAAATAGCATTATTAACCAATTTATTATCATCATTACTGGGCGAAGAACGTTGCGAGGATGATGTGGATGGCGGCTGATCGCTAACATCAATACCACTGTCATGCTGATCAAAACTACTCGATTTCGAGGATATGCTTAGCGCTTGAACATCATTTGTAATTGAAGTTGTAGTTTTTAAACCAGTTTTTGCAATTGTAGTAACTGTAGAATTATTTGCTGTTGTTTGCAATGAATGACTTAAAGGCTTATTCCAGGCATTCGGCAAACTTTTGCCGCTATTGTTCGCCAATTTTTCTTTCACACTTCTTTCGTTAGACTCGCGGTATTTTGAATCAATAGGAATTGATTTAATACTTTCTGTGGTTTCGTCAGAAACGATTGCAAATGCATCGCTCGATAACATTGTTAATCTGTTATTTTCTTTTTGCTTTGCAAAACGAGGCGCTAATTTACACTGACGGTTATTACGAATTTTAAGTCCCACCTAAAAATTAAAGTATTTAGTTTAACAAAAGCAAATTCAGCACTACTTTATATTTAAATTATATTTTTTAAGAAATTCAGAAAATTATTGAATATATTAATCATGTTTTATCAGAGGATTGACAGATTTTATTCAAATAATCATCATTTAATATCATTGTATATTATTATTCATTTTAATTTAATTCTTTCGTAGCACTTCAATAATGCATTCCAATCGTTAAACAAAATTGACGGTAACTGGTTTTAAAACTTTCTAAAACTGAATAGGATGTGTTCAAATTTAAATTGCTTTTGTTAATTAGGATAAAAAATTTAACAATAAGTGAATTGACATGATTTGTGATACACTGGTTTACCAATGGTTGTAAATTTACAAACATACGATTTTTTAAAAGCTTCAGACTTAAATGAGAAATGGATTATCGGATATAAATGAAGTAAAAGCGCGAACTGGTTTCAATTCCCTATAAACGATTATTTCGTTACATACGTGTTTGGGTTTTTATTTTTGACAGGGAATGTAACGGTATTTAAATAAAGTATGAGAATTAGCATCGAGATTATGGCTTAATTTAAGTTACAATCGTATTTCTAGAGAAATATTTTTTGCAATATTATCATTAATCAATTAATGATACACAAAAGTTTATAAATAAATATAAAAAAATACCTCTTGTTTGATTTTTTTCGTATTATTTGCTTGGTTTAATCGACTTCTCTTTTTGTATGATACAGTCTGAAATCCATCTTCAGTTTCACTTTCATTTAAGTGTTCATCATTTCTTTCATCGTAAACTTTGACACGATTTTTGATGTCATTGATAGCCTCATTAATCGCTTTTGGATTATCGAGCGTCATATCGTTAACTGCGCACACATTTATATTTTCATTATTATTAATGCTGACGCTATTCAACGGTCCATTTCTCTGTGTACTACTCGATACATTGGTTGAAACGCTAGTTCTTGTTGGCATATTATTGCCAGCATTACGATTACGTCGAACGTAATTTGAAGATTGATTTGTCGTGTGCTGAGTTGATCGCGGATAATCTATTCTTTTATTTTCCGACCTTCTATTATAATTTCGATTATCATTACGATTTTCCGGATATTCATCCTTTTTATTTGATTTACGGTTAGTTCTATCAGTGATATCACTGCTTTCAGAAGCCGTTTCCCATTCTTCGTTATTAGTCACATCAGATTCTGCTTGATTAGCATTAGATGAAGCACTCCTTAAATTTCTATCATTGCAGTTTCGTCTCCCTCTTCCTATACGTTGTGATCCGTTATTATTCTTTTTTTGAAATCTCGGAGGCAATGGTTCTGAACGAATAGTATTAGCAGTGTTAGCGCTAATTGAACTGCGATTGTTTAATGTGGATACACTTTTACGACTGTTAGCAATACTATTTCGATTATTGTCATGCGTTAACCGATTTGCATTCTGTTGGACATTTAAAAAGTTACTAAAATGCGTTTCATCCTTTGAATGCTTCACATAATTACTATCTCTAACTTGATTATTAGATAATTGTTTTACTTCAACCATAGTTTCACTACTAATATTGTCGCTTTCTTTTGAGGCGTTTGATTTAATAATTCCATCACCAAATGCCGCTCTGGAAGGCGGCGGTCCATAATTACTTGGACCGTAAGTGCGGGGCATTCCTCGAGTGCTGCTATTCTTAAATGCTACCGAACCCCTGCCTCGACGAGACGGTTCGCTTCTAGAACTCGGCATAAGAGAAGTAGAAGTGGGTGACAAAAGCATTTGTTCACTTTGAACACTTTTTTCAATATCCTTGTCATCTTCGAGCGCCATTTCTTTTAAATTAGACACCTTTGATGCAGCGATAGTATTAGTAGAACTAGACGTTTGTTTTGATACTTTATCGCTCTCTTTAGTCATTTCTTTTCTACTTTGTTCTTCTGAAGCACTTTCATCCGAAATTGATTTGTGTCTCGATTTATTATTTTTATTATTACGCTTATGCGCAGGACTTGTATCAAACTTATCAGATGTAGAATTTTTCTCGCTCAAAGAAGTACGAGATCTTCTATACTCTCTGCCACGACCACGGAATGAAGCACCAGAAGTAGCATAACGACCTCTATTCTGATAAGAATCATAACGACTCGAATTGGTTCTTCGCAATCCTCTGTCATCTTTCGATGATTCCCTCTTATTGCGATCCCTTTCTTTGCCAAAATTATCGAATTGTTTTTCACTAACCTTATCCTTTTTAGCTAAATTGTGTGCATTTGCATGCGTTTCCTCCTTCATCTGTGCTTTTGCAATATCGGATTGTTGTATAGATTTAATTTCCTTTGCAGTATCAACGTTTGTCATGGACTGAATTGTCATATCAATGCGCTTAACCTCATCCTTAATCATGCTTTTCTCCAAACAATTATCGTGCAAATCATCATTATTTACTAAAGTATTGCAACTATTATTTTTCTTGAGTGGAGTAAAATTCTTTTTAATTGGTTCAGTAATACTTTCAAATTGTTTTTGAGTAATAGGCACGTGTCTATGTCTATCTCGCTTTACATAACTAATAGAACTTATCGAAACATTGTCGCATTCAGAGGCCCAATCAAGGCGTTCGTATTTTTTATATCTCTCTTCTTTCGATGATGTACTTCTTCGATCCGATTGAGAACTCTGTGAACTTTCTTGTCTTTCGACTAAATTTCTTTTCTCAATTATCTCTTTGCAACTGCCATCATCTCTCGGCAAAATATCTTTGTTTTCTAATTTTATTTGTTGAGATGCTTGCATTGAATTTTGATTTAAATGTTCAATAATTCGTTTTGTGACACCTCGTTGAGAATTTTGATCATCTTTATCGTTATCGTATGATTTATCGAATGCTAATACACGTGAATTATCGCTCACTTCTTTGATATCGTTGGGTTGTCGCGTACCTTGAAATGTTCTCCAATTAATATTATCATATGATTGTTGTTTTTGACGTTTCTCTTTCGAATGCATGTCATACTCTGGTGTCTGTCTCTCGCGTTCGCTGTCATAGCTTTCATGACCAGAGCTGATTTGACTGTCAGATCTTGAACTGTCTGCTATTAGTGGTGGTTTGTTCATTGATTGACTCGTATTTGAAACTTGGTTAGCAATAGTTGCGATGCGTTGTTCGTTTTCGACTGATAATAATCGATTCAATGAATTACTTAATCTTTGTTCATATGGTGGCGTTTGCACCGTTTGATTAGTTTGCTGCTGACGAATGAGTTCAGCCTGCTTTTGAAATCTTGGCGGTACGTTCTTTGGATACTGTTTCGATGCCGTATAAGTGTTCGGATAATTAGAAGAACGCACTTCTTTCGAATCACGATAACCTAGTTTTTCGTCACGACTCTCGCTGCTGTGTCGCGATCGCTCATCGAAATCCAAGCTGTCTTTATCCCTTTCCTTATCAACTTTATTATCGCCAGTTCCTCTCTCTTCCAAAGCCTTTAGTTTTTCATGAGCCGCTTGTCGACTCCTCTCTATTTTTTTCTCTTCCTCTTCTCTTCGTTGTCGTGCTCTAATAACAGCTGCTGCCATTTCATCCGACTGTTGTCGACTGCGCTGTCGCCACATCTCGTCCTCATCAGCAACAATATCAGATCTATTATGACGCGATTGAGAATAATTACTATGAATTTGTTGAGGTCTTTGAAACGAAGAATTAGGAGGTTGTGCTGGATAATCATAAACAGGAGCTCTTGGATTTGGATTTGCAGAATTATGTGACCATTGTTGAGATGCTCGATATTTGCTTCTCTCATCCTATTTTACAATACAATATATTTCAAGATCGTAATAATGAAATTTATAAATTAATTATAAGGATTTACCTTTTAGGACTATTTAAAAAATGTTCTAAAAGTTTAGAAAACCAACGAAAATAAATATGGTATTAAGAGGGAAAAATTTTCAAAAAAGGTAATTACGATCAAAAACAATTAAATAAGTCTTTAGTGAGAAAATCGAATTTAAAGAAACGTGAATTACAACAGGAATGTGTTCAATAATTAATATATTGAAACAAATAATTCAAATTACGGCAATAAATAATAAAAAAATATTGATAATACAGGCGATATTTTATTCAAGCTAACATGAAATTGTATGCTCGCTATGCGCTAAACCGCAAAATTGTTTAGTTTATACTTAAAACATTAGTTGAATGCATAATATTAATAATGTTTAGAAATAATTTATTGATACCTTATCATATTCCCTCGCATCCCAATCCACGTTCTTTTGTCTTTTATCAGCGGCATCTCTTTGCTCTTCAAAATTGGTATCCTTGACAGGGAAAGAATCTTCATCATCACTAAAAGTTAACTTAGCGTCGTAATCAATTTCCGGATGCTTTTTAGCCCAACCGGAATCGTTGTCATCGTTGTCAAGTATTTCATCAAAACATTTGAGATCTTTATCAGTAATTATTGGTGGCGCTGGACCTGACGGTCGAACTATATTTTCATCATCAATTCTTAGACGTAATCTAGCATTAAATTATTTTTAAAATTAATATATCTAACTTTAACTTAAGATTTAAATCATACAAATTACTATTAAATAATCAGTTATAGTGATTCAGAGGGTAGTAGAAGTTATGTAATCATTTTAGTTAATCAGCTGAATTTATTTCATCATTAAAGCAGTTAAGAAAATTAAATTGAATCAAAACATTGCAATATTACCTGGAATCTATATAAAAAGGCTGTCGAGGTGGAGGTATAGTTACTTGAGAAGACGGATGAGGGTATCCCTGTTGCTGATAAGCATTTCCAGGATAAGCACCTCTTGGATACATCTATTGTGGAAAATAAAATGAATTAATTGTTTAACTTACTCAACTAACTTACGAAAGAAGCCATCATTCTATACTGAGGAGGAATCGCTTGCGCCAGAATTTGTGGCGCGTTAGCATTACCAGTAGGCATAATCGCGTGAGAACCAGGAATAGGTAGTCGCGATTGTATCTGTAATGCATTGTTTTGTTGGGGAAAAACTCTCGAGATTTGTTGCATGTTAGGATCAGGTATTGGTGGAGATTGTGGTTGCTGTCCGTTGGCGCCGTTGCCATGACTCTGTGGCAGGTTTACGTTTTGAGCAAATCCCGGTTGCAAAGTACCCCTTCCCCAACTGCCCTCCGTTTGAGGCCGAAGACTGGGTCCCGGACCGTATGATGTTTCGATATTTGCCTTTGTAGTGCCGTCTTGTTGGACACTTCCACCAACCAATTTCGGGAATTCCTGAGGAAAAAACGGCGACTGTTGGGCTAAGAAGTTCTTGTCGTGACCACCAGCCTCTGCGATAGTTGTGATACTGCTCCATGTTTTTGATGCTGCGGAAGCCGAAGATGCAATTACATTGACATTTGAAACTATAGACACAGTCGGTGCCAAACATGCGATTTGAGTTTCTTGGCTGCTCTGCGTTGTTATTTTCGCTGCTATTTGTGATGGTATTTCTTGTTGACCAGAAGATGAAGTTTGTAAAGGAGGAGTCGCTCCACTTTATACAAAATAATAATAATATAATACAATACAATATTTATGATTAAGTGTCAAATAAATACCTGTCCTCTTCTTTGCCAGAACCCCATCCTTGACCTCCAGTAGGAACTAAATTAATATTGGGATTATTACCGCTATTTTGACTCTTCAGTGACGGCAGATTCGCGGGCGGAGGCATACGACGTCCGGCGCCAACTTTGCCGAGTGTTTGCAAACCATGTTTTGGAGCGACTGTATAACAAGCATAATAATACAATGTAATTGATAGCACCATTAATATAACGTATTATACATGCCTGAGGTCTTCGGATTCTCTAGACTTTTGCCTTTATATAGATTATTGATATTTAAAGCGCTGTATTTCTGTTTTGCTTTCTCCCCTTTCGATGCGATCCCCGAAACTGCGGACATGATGACCAACGGAAGTCATTGAGTATTTAAATACTAATTACCAAAGGAACGCTTAGCTCCCTATTATCATAGAAATACTATACGTTAATATCAATTTATAACAATACTAAACATGTGACGCATTAACGCATTACTCAAACATTCAACATAAAGAATTTATATATTTGTATTGCTATTACGTTTTATCTTAACTATACGTATTGAAAAACGTTTACTCATTCGTTAATATGCGGTAAACGTGTTTAAGTGCGAGTATTCATACCGGTATTACAGTATTTCTTAATTGATATATATAGACATCAATACATAATACATAATACAATACAGTAATACATAATGCATTATAGACTGCATTGAATGCCATGCTATGCTATGTTTCTATCAATTGTCAAATTTTCACTAATAATAGCATTTTGTATTTATTAAATATTTCGATAATTATACCTCGGCTTCCAATTCAGTTGCTTTTCTATGAATAATTAGCAAATAATATTTAGATAGGAATTAGTTGAGTATACTTGTGGTGGCGATTGTCGGTGTGATGTCGAAACGAGTTATGTATTTTAGGCGATTGTTTGTTGGATTTGTCGCACACTTCAACTATTGTTTGCCAAATATGTTTGAAAATCAATATGTTTTTAAATGATATTAAACAATAAAAGATTCGCTAATTACACAAAAAATGATACCTTTAAATACTGACTATTATATTAAGTGATGGTTATATATATGCTTATGTTGTATATCTCGATATCTCGATAGATATATATGAATGTAAAAATGGCGAACACAATGAACGCCTTTTCCTGCAAAGTGAGTGCTGTCAGTGTTGTGAGTGCGACTAATGCGAGATTTTAGCTCTTTTAGTGCTTCGTTTCATTACCACTATATAGCACGTACACAAGCATACTATATGTATAGTGCGGTGTTTAGTGCAATGCAATCTTGCCGTTCAATAGCCCTATGAATGTTACGCTAAGAGACACCTATAGGTGACTCCAGTTTCAATGTAGACTATATTGACCTTTGTTTCAATACTTTTAAACCGCACAGCTTTTACATACTACCAAAACACGTGAGATTTTTCGGTGCACACTAATTGTCTTCATTGAATGATTTTGCAAATACCAGTAATGAAATTAAATTTACATGATTTATTATTTATACATCCTTTCTATTTTAAATTATTACATGATAGCATTTCTATTTTTTATTTCATAAACTAGAAGATTTAACATTAATATAAAACTAGAATGAACATTATAAATGGGCTCACTTTGATCAATTTATTTGCTATTATATTAATTTTGAAAGACTACAGAATGCAATTGTTAAGAAAACATTGTTTAAAAAAATAATTTTAAAGAAAACTAATTTAAATAAATTTTCTCAGCCAACAATAAAATTCAAACAAAAATTTTTTGGAATGAAAACTATTGTTACAAAATTTTTTAAAGCTATGTCAAAATTGAGTATTAATTTTTGCCTTAAAAATGCCTCCTATTTTGATATCCATTTATTAATAAAAAGCCTCCTATCAACTGCGCACAGACAGACTGACAGACAGACAGACATCCCAAATCTAATATCTCATTGATATAAAAAGTGAGCTAAAAAACTGTTTTGCGTCGGATTATAAATTATATTCCAACGATAAAAATTCTATAAATTGCTATTTTCGCAACTTTCTTCAATCTACTCAATGGTCAATAAATTTGTTGCTTAAATCCGAATGGTTTTTTTGGGAATCACAAAAAAATTTAAAATAACCCTATGGCACACTTTATTTTATATATTTGCATAATAATGAATTATGAATCCCCAATACAATACAACTAATGAACTACAATACAGTTATGATTATTCACGCAGAACTTCAAATTTTTAAATTCTATTTTAAAATATTGTAGTAAATTCGGTTCCAAATCAAAATTTTGATTGCATTCATTTAGGTGTGAATAATACGAACAAATAAGTCTTGCAAATTCTTTCAAAGGTCTTGTGAGTATGATTTGTTTGGGTGAAGTAATGTTTATGATTTGTAAGGTCTTTGAGATGCTTTCAAAATTTTTGAATTCAGAAATTTTCCAAAAGGGTTTAACAAAATTCTGGTATTCTCATATATCTCCCAATGATAAGAACTTTAAAAAACTAAAAATATTTTCAACAAAAAATTCAATTCTGTTGTTAACACTTTGGTGTTTTTCTTTACGCCGTACTTTACGGCAATGAAAAGTTGATAAATTTGTTTAACAAGAAATTTGTTTTTGCTAACTTAAATCAGGATATATGTGTGCCTTTTTATAAAGTTATAAACTTTTATAATTAACAAGTATTGTTTTATTCTAATATTTTATAATTGAAACTTTGGATCTCTAAAAGATTGTCACGTATTTTGCCTGTTATAACGTTAAGTTAGTATTTATTTATCACGTGTGAATATTCATAGTTTTTTTAAAGTTTACTTCGCGAAGTGATTCTAAAACAATATGTCACTAAAATTATTAAAATTCTGTAATTCTTTTCACAAAAGTTTATTCAAGTTTAATAAGACTGTGTCGCTTATCAATAGTTCTTTTTGCTCAAAGAACGATAAAGACAACGATAAAGACAACGACAAAGACAATGATAACGATAGTAGAGATGACACTGAAAAGAATGTGACACTTTATGACCTGAAAAATTCGTTAACTGATATCGACTTTACAAAGTTATCGCCAGACGAATGGGAGAAAATTTATGATCCATCAAAAGATCCAATCGTTCAAACCGATCCCGGACTTTATATGTATAGATATCCACAATATTTTATGGAAAAGCGAGAGCCAGTACTCGATCGCGCGACAACAATATTTAAGGAAGACGTTAATAGATTAAAAGAAGGAAGAATTCTTCGGAGACCAACCGATTTACCAGGTCCTCCAGTTCACGCAGATATTGTCGTACTCGGCGGTGGAATTATTGGATCAGCCGTCGCTTATTATTTAGCACAAAGAGCTCCTAAAGGTTACTCTGTGGCTGTTATTGAAAGAGATCCAACAGTTAAGTGTCAATTCTAATAATTGATAACAGATTCGAATTTAATAATATATTCCGCGTTTTATTATTGATTATTTAATCCTAAAGTTTCGGTGATTACCGTAAGTTGCAATGAATACTGTACTGTAAAAATATTAGTTACATTTTCTTGTCGAAAGCTTTAATCTATTTTCTATTAAATTGTTTAAGCAAGTTCTAAGTTATATATTAGATATTGTTTGTATTAATTATGTTCATGAGTAAGAAACTTCGCAATGTTCTGCTCTGTTCCCAATGAAAAGAAAAAATAAATTTCAAAGAATATTGCCCTGAAAATTATTATTCTTATTGATTCTAATAAAATTATAAAAGTTATCAATAAAATGATGTATTAATTGTAGTATACAAGAGCGTCGACCACATTATCTGTTGGAGGCATAAGACAACAGTTTTCTCTAACCGAAAATATACAGATGTCGATGTTTGGCGCAGAATTTTTACGTGATATCAAAACGCATTTAAGTGTTTTAGATCACGACCCGCCAGACGTTTGCTTTCATCCTCACGGATATTTAGTACTCGCCACGCCATCGGGCGCACATCAATTGCTTGAGAATCACAAAATACAAACAGATTTGGGAGCGTTTGTCGAACTATACACTCCGGAAAAGTTAAAAGAAAAATTTCCATGGCTTAACACTGATGGTATAGCACTCGGTTCTTTCGGCGTTCAAAACGAAGGCTGGTTCGACCCGTGGGCGCTATTAATTGCTTTAAAAACTAAAGCAGAAACGTTAGGAACCAACTATGTTCACGGAGAGCTATTAGATTTTAATATACGGGAACACATTAATAGAGGTTGGTATGACGAAACTGGACTAAATTTACAAACTGTTCACCATTTAATCTATAGGTAATCAATTAATGTCGAGTTAGACTTTTGTGCTTTACAGTTGTCTCTCAAACACATCACATAATTTTGATAACCGCTTAAATTATGAAATTTCAAAATAGTAGAAAATTCATAACAAACTTTGAGATCGTCATTGTCTTGAAATTTTCACTCAATATTACTAGTATTTTATACTATAATTAGTTTGAACATATAGCGCACATATAACCCATTTATGTATATTTTCTTTATAGAGATTTGAAAGATGGAACTGTTAGGCAAATGGACTTTTCAAAGTTAGTAGTTTGTACGGGAGCTAATTCGAAGTTTGTTGCGGATAAACTTGGTTACGGAACGGTGCCACACAGTGTTCGATCACATACCCTACCAATTGAACCACGGTATTAATTAGACCATAATAATAGTAATGTTATAAATATTTTAACATAAACACTATATAGAAAAAGATATGTTTATGTATTTAATTGTCCGGATGGTCCAGGCATCGATTTTCCTCTTCTAGTCGATCCAACTTCAACTTATTGTCGCAGAGAAGGTTTAGGAGGAAATTACATTTGTGGTCGATCTCCAAGTGAGGTAAATTAATGAACGTCAAAAAATTATATCATTACTTTAGCGAATTAATAGTAACTAAGATATATATTTTTTAGAGCGAAGAACCAGATATAAGTAATTTAGACGTGGATTACACTTTTTTCGAAAATAATATTTGGCCGATATTGGCTAATCGGGTAAAAAGTTTTGAAAGTTTGAAACTGAAAGGCGCGTGGGCTGGATATTATGAATATAATACGCTCGACCAAAATCCTGTGATTGGTGTCGATCCATACTATGACAATGTTTTTTGGGCCACAGGTTTTAGCGGTCATGGCATACAAATGGCGCCAGCAATTGGAAGAGCTATCATGGAGTTAATTATTGACCAGGAATATATGACCCTCGACTTAAAACGGTTCAGTTGGCAGCGAGTATTAAGAAAAGAGCCGTTGAAAGAATTAAATATTTATTAAAAAAATAAAAATATTACTATACTAAGTTATTTTATTATCTAAAATTTATTAAAACTTTCATTTTTGAGCGCTAACGGCACCAAATATATTTCCTCCCTGTTTGCTCGCCGCTCGACTCGGAGCGAAACCCAATAGCTTTTGAATATTCTAGACAGTAAAATATGCGTTTGAGAGTAATATATTAAGAGTATGACTGACCTGTCTTATAGACATTGTACAAAGTATATAAAGAAATATGAACGAACAATCCGTGTAATCATCTGCTGGTAAATTTCTGTGGGAAAGACCTTGTATCAGAGATATGGGAACAAATGGCAATTTAGCCACAACACGACCGTCAAAACTATGTGTAATGAAAGTTAGAAATTTAAATAATAAATGTACGATTAGTGGAAACTTTAAATAAACTGCATTACATGCTGTTAAACATGGAAAGCAATGCTGTGAACGCGAAACCGATAGCAAACATCGATTTCATTTTAACCATCGATAGATCCCTGTTGTGATTCTTAAGTTTTTCTTCTTCTCGCTCTAATTTTTTCTTCTGCTGCTTATCGTTTGTTTCCCCAATTAATTCCTTTCGTTTTTCCACTTAATCACCAATAATTCACAATAAGTTATTTCATGGAAATGTAAGCCAAATAAATCTAATGTCTCATAACTTACATCGTTTACACTGCCTCTCAACCTCTGCCTTCAGTTTCTTATATTTTTCTGTTCTGTAT
>JAQIVF010000735.1:0-18626 GCA_034698365.1 Steganacarus magnus
TAAGTTTAATTAATTTGATGAATTTATTCATTATAAACCATTCAAAGATGATAAATAGATGATGTTTTACATATGTTGAGTTTTAATTAACGATTTAATTAGATATAAATTATTTAGCGGTTTGGCGGTTAAACCACGTTTTTTTAAGCGGTTGCGGTTTCAGTGTAAAATTTGGCGGTCGGTTACGGTTTGAAAACCATATTTGGCGGTTTGGTGCGGTCTGAAAAAATATAAACCGACGGAAGCTTTAGTATTTACTTTACTTTTAAAAAACATTTAGCTGTAAATTTGATAAAAATGCTTTCGACAAAATTAAAATAGTTTGTATATAGAATAAACTTAATTTTATTAAGCTTTAAGTCATATAATATTTAGTTAAACTTAGTAAATGATTTTTTTTATTATTATTATTAATTAATATTTATCATAAGGTGTATAAACTGAAATTTCAGGTTTGTCATGATCAACAAAAATATAATAAAAGTCTAAAAAAGAACCGGTAATCTAATATGAAATTAATTGATGCATGCAATATGCATACAGAGATAAAAAATGCAATGCATGCTACATTTGCTGTCTACTTTTTTATATCTAACAAAGAGTAGGTTAAGAATAATTATCTTCTTGAGACACATGATCGATCATAAAAACAATAAATGCACGAATCAATCATCTGATTAATCGACATTTACGTTTCCATTGCCATTACTTATTCCGCCATTCGACTCGATTATCTGGCGCTCAGACACGATGTCGCGAATTTTGCGATTCATAGTGTCAGTGCACTGACGCTTTGTGGGCGAATTCTCGCTCTCGGCGTCGTCCAGGAATATGCGTTTGCTGACTCTCTTGCTCGAAGAGCCGCCTCTCATCATATTGTTGATCGCACGCAAATCTTTGGCAGGACTGCTCTGAAATCGGTAAGACATCGGTCTGTTGGGCGATGGAGGGAAATTCGCTGTCTTTAACGGAGAGATAAACACCGGATATTTTTTGGACAATCGTCGATACGGCGACATTGGATTCGCGTTGAGTCGTGGCAGTGGCGACAAAGTTGGTGATGTCTGTTGCGATTTATTTGAAATGTTAGCATTAAAAATCGCTTTCAAATTAACACAGTTTGCTTACATTTATATTTGGCGCAAATTTCATTATATATTTAACAGTTAATTCCGGCAAATAAACATTATTATAGAAGAGAATAACGTCTCCGCGTTCCTCGAAATCGAAGTTAGTTCCAGTTCCGGCGAGTCGTGTCGGTGTCGGCGGTTGACTATTGGGGTGAGGGACTGGTAGTGTACTCGACGAACGAATTCGATCCTTCTCTTCCTGCAATAATGGGGAACTCGATCCCGAGTTTCTACTCGTATCACTGCTTCCAGAATTTCTTCGTCTTCTGGTATTCATCAAAACGCTTCGATAAACCTATTAATTATTATAGTGATCGCAATTATAACTTGAATAAAATTAAAACAAAACTATCGAAACATACATGACTTTGTGCTTGTGGTTGTAATCGATAGCATTTCATAATATCTTGAAAAGTAATTATCTGTTTTGTTACTTTACATATTGCGTAAAACGCGCACATTATTATTTGATCCAAGTGACGATCACGCATGAGATCAGTGTGTTCTTTGAGAGAATACTCGAAACAAGTCCAGATCTTCTGTCTAATACCATCTTCGGAAACATTCAAACGGTCGCAGAGATCTCTTAATCTCAAACCAGCCATATTATAGACCTATAATGTCAATTATATTAAATTAATTATCGTAAAATTTGTTTCAAGTAATTAAACCAAACCTTTCTATAAAAAAGTCCAAGTGGACCAGTTTTGGGAGGTTTCGGGATTTCAGGTGGATTTTCTACCGATGCACTCGTAGAAGAACGTTGAGGTTGTATCGATACAGCAAACGCGGGCACTTGTATGTATTGGATTTCACCGCTTTCTGTTTTGGCTAAAACAAAATTTTATTAAATACAACGTGCAATAATTAGCAACTTATTTTTTTCTAATAATAATTACCAGGAACAACCATTTGCACGATTTGTCCGGACTGTAACGATATGTTTTGCAGTTGGGTGTTCGCAACGCCAGTCCCATCAGTCTTTGCAGTCGAACCGAAAAGCTGACGCTTAGCTGCTGGCGAACCCTTGTATGGCGAACTAAATCGTTCAGTAAGTGAAGAACTATGACCGTCCGGGTTCTTCTTTATCGATATCGGCGACACATGTTCTGGCGATGTACTGTTTGCGCTCTGAATCGGTAGCGAAACGTCGACACACAATGGAACGGAACCAACAGATTTAATGCAATCCCAAAGCGGCGAATCCGACTTCCACGCCAGACTTTCAAGTATTTTTTCCTCAATTGAATTGAGATGCTTGACAACATCGCGCGATAAGCCATCTTCTTCGCGAATAACGGGTTCAATCACTTTGTAAAAATGGAACGGATGTAAGCGCAGATCGCTAGTGTCACCAAACGCTTCTAATATCCATGGAAAAGTTCGACTTCCGTTATACGAGAACAATACTATTTCGAGGGAACAGGCGAACAGTGAGATATGAAACGTTTCCTTCTCTAATATAACTGATAAGCTTTGCGTCAGTTTGTCTGCCGGTATTCTCTTTTTTTCACCCAATAGAATATTTTCCAGCACTTTATAGTAGAAAGTGATCCCTAAATGCAATCGCTTTCTGGCAAAATCATCGGCGGTGTGCGTGTATGGCGATGGCGGCTGCATATCATCGTTCGCTCGAGAGCTCGAAGCGGGCGATGATGGCTGCGTATCAGTATTGTTATACGCATTTATAAACTTTTCTCCCAAAATATTTAATAATTTCGTTATTTTTTCTTTCGGGTTGTTTGTGCACTGCTTAAATATATCTTGGAGAGTGTCTGATGCATCGTTGGTTCGCTCCAACAAAACCGATTGCAATCGACTAACACTGTAAGTGGCGCTCATTATTGGCGTAAGCATGACGTTATTGGAACGGTTTCCTAAATATTGGCGGTAAGTGAGAGGAGTTGTGGGCACCAATGCGTTGGTCTGTTCCGATTGTCGCGAGTCCTGCTTGTTTCGCATCATCAGTTCTTCTTCCAATTCGTCAGTTTCGCACTGAGGAGTACCCAACTCTTCGTGCGCGTTATCGTTCAGAAAAATGCGTTCATCAAAGTCACCGATGTTTAGCACATACTGATCGTATTCTTTCATTATATTTTTGCTGTTCAAATAAATTTTAAATTAAGTTACAAATAATTTTTTATTTCGCATAATAAGAGAGTAAAATAAAATATCTTACTAATTAGATTCATAGTCGGTTGAGTCAAAAATGGTTAAATTCTTATTAGTTTTTAGAATGTGCTTCTCGTTTAATCTCTTAATAAATGGCTTACACCAGTGCTCTTTGATTGTTTTCGCTTCCAGTGGTATGCCATCGTATTTCGAACACAGCGCTTGAACTATGCATGGCTTCTCTTTAGTCTTAAATGATTCACTATTCAAGTCATTTGGCAATTCTGTGCGATATATAAGTTGATGCTCATTAAAGCGTACATTAATCAGATTAGGATAATGTGACACTAAGATTGCATTCATTGCGTGCAATCCGTAAAATGTAAAGTTCGTTATTAGTTAGTGGTATTGAAATCTGTTTATTTTTATAGGAGACAGCAATGAGATTTGACTTTTTTCAAAAATAAATACTATTTAAAGTTAATGCCATTATTACTCGACACAAGTTCAACAACGATACACATTTCAATATAGATAAGCATTTAAGCGCTAAAAATTGTTGATCTAATGTGTGGCAACGCTCTCTTATAAAAATAAACACAACAAACAGTTTCATATGAAAAAATTTAAACACATTGAAAACAAATTATTTAAGACTATAGCTATATTTTATAGCGATTTTATAATAACAAAGTAATGTTCTAAAAAATTGCAGTTTCCTAACAAAATTTGTCAGACAACCAATGGAAAGATGACGCAAAATATATGTTCAAACATATTTATCTCAGTTGTAATATAATTGGTATCGAAATTTTACCACCAAAATAAAAATTAATTATGTTTACAAGTTATTTTAATAACTAAAACAGGCAAACAAACTGTAAACCTTAATATATATTTTCGGCGATGGATAAAAAGTTTCTTATATATTATTTATTAATTGACAGTTCAGCTCAGTTTAATATAAATAAGTTGTACGTTTAGAATAATTATTGAACATAAATAAAAGAATAAATAAATATTTACCACTAAAATTTTCATTCAGTAATTCCATCGGATTATCGACGGAAAGTGTATTCGCGTAACAGTAATCAATGCATGCGAGTAAAAGGTGATACGAATTCACTAAATCGTCGCTAATTTGAGGAAAGTTTGATTTAATGTGAATGAATAAAGTCCAACAAAATGAGAATACGTCCGACGGGGCGATCGATTGCTTTCCTCTGTTAAACAAAAAAAACAGTTAATTATTACTGGTTTTGACAAATTTCAAGATATTTGTAGAATTCGATAACAAAATCAGATAAGAAGATTATTATCACGGTTACATCAAACGTTTACTTTGATTATATTGCATCATCTTTTAAAATTATATTATAGATTTGTTTGTGCGTTAAATCTTACTTCTGTTTTCTACTTTTGGTGAGTTTAATGACAGCAAGAGTGGGGTCTTTAAACACGTCTCCGAATATAGGCTTATACTTCTTGAATATAACGGTGGATACGTTAAAATTTCTCTCCAAGTGGTCCACCTTTTGCCTCATTTCGGCCGACAAATTGGCCATATCTGACCACTTCTTCATCTTATTGAAGAACTGCACCAAACTATAATAAACGTGCGTAATAGACATTAGGAAATTGGCGCGTTTGAGTTCGCAATAATGGTTACGCACCTTAGTTTACAGGAGCGGAGTAAACGAGTTAACGACACAAGATTGCCCTCGATTTTGACAACTTTGCCGACTGTCTGAGTGACACACTTACGACACGCCACATACACAGCACATGCCAACCAATGCAGTTTCTGTCCCTAAATACACACATTCAGCACTTAATTTTCATAACAATAGTTATGTCATTCTAATAGCAAACAACTAATTGACGCATACTTCGCAACAGCTCTTATATCGCTTAAAACTCATGCATTAATTAGAACTACGATGTATTATGATTTTTGTTTTACCTCAAGAGTATAATTAATGCCAATGCGCTGATATGAAAGCCATGCCTCGTCGGCGGAGCTCTTGTCCAGATTCAAGTCGGAACACAGCTCTTTAAATCGCTTTTTCAGATCCTCTTCGGTGTCGTTCTTCATAATCACTGGATTTGAGCACAATTATTGGTTAACTAATACTAGTGGCGCACACAACGCAACACAGCACGCAATTAGCAGCGATAACTGAGTTAAATGGCTCGATAATAGTGACTTTAAATTAGCTCTGACTACAACTCGTATCGCAAACAACACAGCGTTAAAAAACTCAATTTTCGCATAGCGTTTCATAAGTTTCGCTGTACTATAGCACAGAGCACACAGCTATAACTGTTGGCGGGAAACTCGTCTGCAAGCACTCGCCACAAGCATATGTTCACCAATTACGTCCATTACGTTCATTGCAGTGTACCTCAGTTTACTGCGCATTTAAGCCACACAATCATCGCATATTTTCGCAAACACGCGATGTTTTGCGCTATTTATTGACGTTATTTCGTATTTTAGTTTTATTATGTTGATTACAAGGCTATCAAATAGTTCCTCACATATTTTAACCACTAATTATTGTTTGAATGAGTAAAATGAAAATAATTGATACAAATCGCGATGAGTTGTGGTGTGAAACCTATTTCGAAAAAAACCGCGACAAACATCGCACGCAAAACACCAGTAATCGATTGGATTTAAATGGTCGATCCCTTTAACAATACATATCAGTGATTTGAGCGCGAGTTTTATGTGAAGGGCGTAACGATTGTCAGTTTAAACGCATTAAATGCCAATATTATAGCGCAACGCAATTATCGTGTTTACAACTAAACTAATCAAACCAATAACAAACATGTTTACATTTAATCTGTGGCAATGTTTTCTCATTAACAGAAAAACAGTGCAAATTGATTGTCATAATATTAGTTAAAGGCATAGCATTACACAATAGTGTAGTTTATAGCATAGCGCACACAAAAATGGCACAAATATCCATTTCAAACACAACGATATAGAAACTAAGAATAGAAAATTTTCGAAAAACAAAACATTTATTTAATTAAATTGTTTGTTTTGTATGTCCAAAAAAGTCACTAATAAAATATCTAAGTATTTTCAAAACTATTTTTTACGTCCTTTTTTAGTGGTATCCTTAAAATCACTAGAATTACTGTCTTCCTGACCACTACTACTGATCGCTAATTCTCTCTGTATCTGTGCTAACATTTTCGGCGTCAATACACCCTTACTTACAAGCTGTTCGCCCAGTGTTATGTTACCAGCGTTATTCAGTTTTTTATTACCCTTTTTAGAAATTAATTGATTTGTTTTGACGGCATTTACTAAATTATCATCTGGTGACACATTGCTTGCCATTATTTTTGAGAGTTCGGCAAAATCTTCGTCATAAGTGGCGGCGTCTATAAGTTTCTTTTTGTTTTGTTTAGTTTTCAGTAAAAATTCGTCGTCACTAGCTTTCGCTAATGAGTATGAAGTGGTGGTTTCCGTCGATTTTAATAACTTAGTTATATTAATAACACCTTTGAATATAATAAAGTCTAACTCTTTTTGCATGTCTCGCACTAACTCTGGGTCGGAAAACAAGTCATCAAATCTGTAACTAAACCACAGATATAAGTCTAAAACGTCGAAAACGGCCTCCAAATGAGCCAACTCTACGATATTTTTGGGTGTAGTGAACGGCCAGCCAATGTTTCGACACAACCAGTCCAAAGTCATCGGTTGGTTATTACTGTATTGTCGCGCAAACTTTAAAAACATTGTGCAAACAAAAACAAATTTCGTGTTAATGGGTGCACAGCAAAACACATAACGCGCTCTCAATGGCAGCGATATGTGTTGTATCATTTCGGCCAAAAATTTAAAGTTCTCGATGTTACACATGAAATAGTTTTGTTCGTCGACTTGACTCAGACTCACAAATATATCGATCAAATTAGAGAGCGTAGCATTCGGCAAGTGGTAAGCAAAAAGTTCGATTTGATCGGCGGTCGGATGAAGACCAGCCGCTTCTAATGGCTCGATGGGTCGCGATATTATTTGTTTCAAAAGTGGCAAATCTTCCGGTTTATAAGTGGTTGCAAATCCCTCACTAAAGTGCGTGTTATACCTTCCCGCGCGTCCAGCGATTTGTAGCGCTTGTGAGGTCGATATTAAGTCCATTTCTTTTTCTCCCTTATCGTTCATAGTTGGCTTAATTAGTGAATAGAATATTATTCTTCTTAGGCTTAAATTAAGACCCATTCCGATGGCATCGGTTGCCACCATTATTTTGCACTTGTCTTTTGGATCATTAAATTTTTTAGTTTGAGATATTTTAGTTCCTGGAGGTAAAGTGCCGTAAATCACTGCTATATCGTGTCCTCTTTTCTCCAATTGAAGGCTAACTGAATAAATATCTTTTTTACTGAAGCAAACGATACAATCTCCAGGTTTTATTTTGTCCAGTGAACCGAGCGCTTGATCTTCGATCGTTAAAGAGGTTAATCGCTTATATTTTCTTACTTCTATTTCTTCTGCTGTAGAATCGAGTAGTTCTCGAATTAAATCAAGAGCTGCTTCTTCGCCGCAAAGATGAATTTCTTCGGCAGGAATACCGAGCAAAGCTCGAGTCCACGCCCAACCCCTGTCTTTGTCTCGAATCATTTGAATTTCGTCGATCACTGCCACTTCGCACGGATTATTCGTGGAACACATTTCCACAGTACACGCCACGTGAGGCGACGCCGAGCCATCACTTTTCGCAAATCTGCGTTCCTCACCGGTCACGAGATCGCACTGAGTTCCGACTTCGTTAGTTTTATCAAACACTTCCACTGCCAGTAACTTAAGAGGACCGCAATAAACGCCGGACTTTGCCTCAGCAAACCTCTGCAGTGCGTGATAAGTCTTACCACTATTGGTTGGCCCGCAATGATATATGAATTTTCTACCCATAGAACGCGCCTCTAAATACCAATTCGGCGGTAGTCTTAAATCGCTGATCTTTTTCAACTCTTCCATACACTCCAAGTGTGGATACATTAGTCGCGCGTGTTTCAAGAAGTATGGATACAAGTCGTCGACGTGTCCGCGATCTTGAAGTATGTCGCTTAAGATGATATGCAATTCTGGTGGCAATACTTTAGAATCGACGCAAAACTTGCGAAAACTGACGAACACTTCGTTAAATAACTTAGTGTTGATACCACTTTCTTGGCATAAATTCCTGATCGGAACTCTTTGTAAAAATTGATTCAACACTCGAATCAAGTCATTCTTCATAAGTTTACTCCCAGAAAGTTCTTCGCCAACATTAATGTCGTCCGGATTTTTGGCCTCTTTAACTGGCAATGGTATTATCAATGACTCCAATTCGATTTTGTCGTTCTTATACCTCTTGTTAGTTGTGCTCAAGTTAATGGTGTTTCGATTAATTATAAACGAGTTCGCCTTCGATGGCGACAATGACGTGATCGGCAGATAACGAAACCTATTTTGTAGCAATAAATAGCTCCGCAAAGAGTTTCTCGCGCCTCTTAATGATGACATCGTTAACGATTAATATTAAATGATTAAAATTTAAAAACTAGTAAATAAAATTTGAACGCTTCTATGCTTCGAATATTTTTATTATAAATATTGCAGACACATGTCTCTGATTTCAATACCATTTACGGACCATTTCTATATTACGTATGTGAGCAATCAATTTGTTTAAAACGTTGAAAATTTCATGTCATTATTACAAAATTACTTTAAAATAATACTATGCAATACTGAATATATGTATCAATAAGAAACTGGAAATAATTTGTTATTAATTGGCATGATTTGGTTTAATTAAAGTTGACTTACTTGTTCAGCGGCGCACAAATAAATGCGAGTACAATCCCAATGCAGAGTTGATACTGAGTTTGCTCACTTGTGGCCTCACTTTAAATATCACTTTCATCACTATCTAGTTTTTTGTATATATGTTCGCTATTTGTTTAATTATATCAAAATTAAACGAATTAACGAGTTATGCTGCGAACAGTGATAACGCGATGTTCAAAACCTCATTCTTCGTCAGTGTATAGAAAATCGCACCAATCCTTTGTCACGCAAACGAGTTCAACACAAACGACCAAATTATTATCGCATAATTGTGCCGAAGAACAAAAGTATGACTTATTATCATATTTAGGTTGTGGTTTAATTATTTTAATAATTAATAAATTAATTTTGAAGAGTGAAATGTGCGCCGATTTGCGCGCGAAACGTGTTGACGCGAAAACACGAATCGATTGGATCAGTAAATACGAGGTGTTTCGCCACAACAAATCCCAATCCAAACAGTTACCCGAATCACCAAAAAGTGTCATTACCGGCACTGTCGCCAACTATGGAAATGGGAACTATCATATCGTGGGAGAAAAAAGAGGGCGACAAACTCAACGAAGGCGATCTGTTGGCCGAAATCGAAACCGATAAGGCGACCATGGGTTTCGAGACACCCGAAGAAGGATATTTGGCTAAAATACTTGTGCCCGCCGGAGCTAAGGATGTCCCCATTGGAAAAGTATAGTTGATTTTTTTTATAATCTATAGGAATGTTTTAATGCAATTAGAAGGTTATTCTTTGATATTGATTTTTATTAAAATGCCGGTAATATTAAAACTACAGCAAACTATTTGCAAACTAAGCTTATTAAAAATATAGCGAATGTAAATTTAATCGTTATAATAAATTACAAATGTACGTAATTTGAATAATTTATCAAATATTCAGTTACTTTGCATAATTGTTGAGAATGAGTCAGATGTGGCCGCTTTTAGAGACTTTGTCGATTCAAGCGCACCCGCGAAACAACAGCCTAAAGCCGAATCAAAGGCACCGCTAGTCGCAAGCCCACCACAAATCAAACCATCATCACCACCACCTTATGCTACTCAACAAACTCTGCCAACTAAAGTGGTTTCAAGTATTTCAGGTATAGCTGGCAGAATATTTGCAAGTCCTTTGGCCAAACGTTTAGCTGCCGAACGAGGTATCGATCTTTCAGCGCTCGCCAGTGCAGGTTCGGGTCCCGGCGGTAGGATTGTAGCGCAAGATGTTGTTACTGCGCCCACTATTGCGGGCAGAGTCGCAACAACCGGCGAGTTTGCTGACATTCAGTTAACAAATATGAGACAAGTGATAGCAAGACGATTACTTCAATCAAAGCAAACAATTCCACATTATTATCTAAATGTTGAAATAGAAGTCGATGAGCTTATAAGGTAACGGCATTAATGTTTTTTAATTATCGAAATTAACATTTAAATGATAACAATTTTAGATTGCGAACACAGTTAAATGAAATGCTAAGCAAAGAAAAAGTCAAATTATCACTCAATGATTTTATAATAAAAGCTGCCGCCCTTTCATGTCTTAAAATTCCTGAGGCGAACTCGTCGTGGCAGGAATCGTTTATTAGACAGTATGCGTCCGTTGATATAAATGTTGCGGTCAGTACCGATGCTGGTCTTATAACGCCTATCATATTCAATGCAGACAAAAAAGGAATCAGAGATATTGCTATTGAAGTGAAAGAATTAGCAACAAAAGCGAGAGATGGTATGCGATTTTAATTAAATAATATTTATTTTGATAATAATTTGAATATAATTGTCAGGCAAACTGCAACCTTCAGAATTTCAAGGCGGAACGTTCACCATCTCTAATCTTGGAATGTACGGAATCAAAAGTTTTAGTGCAGTGATAAATCCTCCGCAAGCGTGTATTCTCGCTATCGGATCAACTGAGCGAAGATTAGCAATCGATGAGAAAGGCTCGCACAGAGCGGCATCTTTCATGACAGTCACACTGAGTTGCGATCATCGAGTGGTTGATGGAGCAGTTGGTGCTCAATGGTTGCAACATTTTAAACAATTTTTAGAAAAACCATTTTCAATGGTTTTATGAATTAAATAGTCATTTTAAATTAATTAATGTTTTATTAATAATATGTTGATTTAATCTAAGTTTTGCATTAGTATAAGGGCTTAATATAATCAAATGGTTACTTATGTAAAAACCGAGTGTTCAAAGATTTATTAAAAGACAGGTTATATGTATTTTAATGAAGTTTTAATTACGTAAATATGTGTGGTATGTCGTGAATTGTAAAGTGCTTCTTAAAGTGGAGGTCTCGATCCCGGTGGAGGTGCTCCGCGCATCATTCCTGGTGGTGGAGCTCTCATGCCTGGTGGCGGAGGAATGGGTGGACCGATAGGAGGCGGACCCGTTGGTGGCATTCCTCTTCCCATTGGCAACTGTCCGGGAGCGCCAGGCATACCAGCCATCATTCCAGGCGGAGGTCCCATCAGACCTGGAGGAGGAACGCCACGACCAGCTAATACGGGCGCAGATGATGGCGGTGCGGGCGGTCCGCCTCTTCCTTGAGGAGCCATAACTGTTGCGGCGGGTCCTCCTACTCCTCTAACAGGACCCTGAAGACCAGGTGGCGCACCAGCCACTGGTGGGGCAGTTGGTAAACCACGTCCCGCTGCTCTTCCCAAACCCGGTCCGGGCATCGCTCCTGGAATTGGTACTCGAGGTACTCCTTCCTATATATAAATAAAAAATTTAATTACTTATTTCATGCTTAATATTAAAGCTTCAGGTGGTTCGAATTTTATCAACAAACCGCCAAACATTGTTTTCGAAACTTAACCGAAAATCAATTTATTCAAACGCTTGAAAAAACCGCAGTTTAAACTGACAAAACGCTCGATATTTTATAACTAATTAAAAAATTAATTAAACCATTTTAGATCTATAAAACATCTGTTTTGTTTTTTATTGATTTCTAAAATTTTTGTTCATTATTTTGATTGAAATATAACTAAATTTTCAACAACAGTTAATACTTTAATAACTAATTTAACTAAATTACCATATTTTTAAAATTTTTAAATAAAAAGTGATAGTACTTATGCTGTTTAGTATTTTCTATTAGTGACAAAAATTAATAAAAAAGTGTCAAAAAAAGCGTATAAATAATTTTGATTTGAGTGTTAATTTTAGTTGTTTTAAAACCGCTAAATCCATAATAAAAAATCAATGGCACAAAACAGCGGTTTTAAAACCTCACAATTGGATGCTTTGTAATACAGAGTACCACACATTATTGCGTTTTTAAGCATTGAATGTGTTTATTTCGTTAAATTGTATTATAAAAATTTAAATAATAAATAAAAAATGTAGTGAAATATCTAACCTCTGGTGGTGGCGGTCCTTCAACGGTAAGCGAAACAATATTCTGACCCCTAAGCAGCAAAAATCCGAGAACTCTCTTCTCTTCGCGTTCAATACCTTTGGTTCCTTTACCCTTAATCTTTCGAAACTCTTCGCAATCCGCTAATATTAGATTCATGTGTTTGTCGAACGCTTTGAAAGTTCCGATAAAAGTTCTGCTGTCCTGAAGCATAACTCGCATTCTATAGTTTATAAATTGTACCATTTTGTTGTTCTTCGAGATCGTCTGCAATCAAACAAACATTCATTAAATGCAACAATTAAACACTAATGCTATATTTTTCTTACCATTTTTATATCGAAGTGCTGTTAAACGGAGATAATTTAACACGAGTTTTGTTTTTAAATTAATTAAATTTAACAGTTATATGAATGCGATAAACGGTGTATAAATGATTAAAAAAACGTTTTAAACTGAAGCACAACTTCAAAACATACCGAAAGGATATGGAAACTAACAAATTAATTGCACCACAAATAACGATTGCTTTCCTTTTCGTTACAGTTTGACGATAAGCGCAATATAATCGGATAATATCACAAATGAATTCAGTTAAAATTATAATTAGAGCTAATATTTAAATTTTTCCAATAAATTTATCTGATCTAATACAGAAAACAACAAGACTTAGCCTAAATTTATAACAACAATGTTTGACAATCGGAACAGGATTTTATCATCCCTTTGACGTTATTTGTTGACAGTATTGCAAATACTAAATAAAGTGGTGTTTACAGTTTGTTATCAAATTTAAAACATGTTATCTGTTTAAGTCTTGCAAAAAATATAATGAATTTTAATTTTAGTTCTCAAATATTCAGTGTAATATTACTGTCGATTATTTTAAATAAAACATTTGATTATGCCATTATTTTGTTTAATGATGACATTCGTGATACACCGCAAAACCAAAAGTAATTCTTTATTTTTCTAACTTTTAATAAACTTTTTAACGCTTAGTTAGTTTTTAAATACTAACGAGTAAAGCAAACTTAAATACTGCTCTGAACGCGTCTTAAAATAATCCATAATATAATGCGGACAATAGTTTAATTTTCCCCAAAAAACTTAATACTTTTAAACTATTAATAAATATAGTATAGATTGAAAAATCAAATTTATATCAATTTTATGCCTATTTTTGCGCAATGATTGCGGCAGATATTCATCGGTTTGGTGCTATGGCCACAACCACACCGATAGACGATGTCGTTTTGCCAACTTGTGCTATAAAAAAGATACATTAGACTATATTTTCTTGTTTGAACCAAATTTTTCTATAATATCCGGCGTACCATCGGATCGCTTCTCGCCCGCACTTTTGGATCTGTCTTCAGTCGCAGATCACAATAAATTCTACTTTAATTACGTTGAAATTCCTTACTCAGTTTTAGAGAGCAATTTAACAAAATCATACCAAATAATCGAAATAAAAGGAAATACGCTGATATTCGCGCGCTTCAAACCCGATAACTTAATGCACTTATTTCACGACGACATCATTCCGTTACACTTCACTTACAACGAATTGGGAGCGAAACACATCCAAACATTGTTTGTCGACGACGATTGGCCGCCAATTACTGACCGCTCACTTTACTCCAGCGAATATCTGTATAACAGTTTGTTTAAAAAAGTAAAAGTTATGGCGAGACGTGAATTAAATGATAACACGATTTACTGTTTTGAGGAAGCGTTTGTAGGATTAAGCAAATCAAGCACTTGGTATGATTACGGGTTTCGTTCGCCTCAGTCTCCCATCGCTCGCACACCAACGCAACAGCAACTAATCTCGGTTTCAATTAAAACACTTGCGCGTGATTTGATGTCAACCGTGAACTGTTCCACTTATTTTGCCACATTTTTATCGCGCAAATATACGCGAAAAATATTAAACGAGCATCAAATTTTACGGGTAATCGCGGAAAATACTGATTTAACGGTACAGAAACTTGGCATCGAAGAGATGTTAAGTGAAAATTTTGAAAACATAATCAGAAACATCTGCTGTACAAAGATATTGATTGGTATGCACGGCTCGGCTCTTGTTTTATCAATGTTTTTACGGCAACCGTCGAGTGTTATCGAACTGTTTCCGTACGCTATAAATCCCGAAAATTATACGCCATATAAAACATTAACTCAGTTAATGGGCATTAATTATCTGTGGTGGAGAAACGAAAATCTCAGTCATACAATAACACATCCCGAATATCCCAAAGAATTGGGTGGAATCCAACATTTATCGACACGAGAGCAGACAAGAATCAGTTTGGACAACAATGAGGTTAGAAATCATTTATGTTGTAGCGACCAATTTTGGTTATATAGGATATATCAAGACACTATTGTTGATATTAACTCTATTAAACCAGTAATTGTTAGCGCAAATAGAATGATACAGTATAGCATATCTGAATCAGATACGCATTCATTAAAATGCGGTTATGTTCAGCATCTAAATTGCCAAAAACATGAGATTAATAACACTCATTTTGAAATACTCATAACATGGAGGGAACCGTGGAATCTTGTATTTATCAGGCAAATTGATTTAAATATTTTTTATGAGCTTCTCATACAAGAAGTGCCATCAAATTCTGCTAAATATTTTAAGACTACGGAAAAACAGCATATATTTACGAGTGATGTGAACAAAACATTTAATGTGTGGGTGAGATGTAAATTAAATGAACACAATGGTCCTTACAATTTGAATCCATTATTTTGCTGATTGTAATTATTAGAATTGATGCAATACTGTGTATCAATTGATAAAACTAAAATGTTTGTTTTTAGCTAAAACATTGATTTTAAACTAAAAAAGGTGTTAATGGGAGTTGTATGAGAGTTAATGGGGTGTTTGGTGTTCTCTCGCATCACTGATGAGCTATAGGTGCACATTAGATGCGTGGTGTGATGGCATCGATCGATGCGTTGTCATCGGAAACAGAGTGAACACAATGCTGGGATGCATACGATTGCATGCAGCGAACCTTGAATTATGGCATTGCAAGTGGGAAGCCCTTGAACGATAGGAACGATAGCATATATACGACTGTGGGAGCGGACGATCACCTCTAGTGACCTCCAATACTGTTCAGAGCCTTGAGAGAGTCCTTCAGTCGTCCTCATGTGACCTGACTCTAGACGATAACGGCATTGAAACTCATTTTAAGTGTTCAAAGGAGTAAAATAGAGCTCACGAGGTCATAGTGACAACAACTTGTGCTACAACGCGATCAACACTTGTTTATTTTGGTACAACTATTATTTATCGTAAACATCTTTCGCTCCACACATCATAAACTGTGATATATTGCGCTCAAATCGGTTAAATTTAAGCGCAATTAATTATTAATGTTAATTATTTAATTTTAAACGAGTTTAAAACATGTGTACCTTGAAAACTAAACGAACAACGAGTTAATTATTGCAATCAATACAGTGTGTGTGTGTGTGATGTCATAATTGCATTCATCTATTAAGTATTTATTATTTTTAGAGAGTAAGCGTATGTGCGTTTAATTAATTCCAATTTCCTTTAAAATAGTTTTAAATAAATCACAATATTTTTATACAGTTAAATTACTAGTTAATAATTGTTTTTAAAAATTGTGACCATTTAAATACGAGCTTATGCTTACTGTTCTTATACCGCACTGTTTAGATTGAAATTATAACTCCAATGGAATAATAGCACTGAAGTGACGAAATTAATTGGAGTTGAAGTAAAGTTTGATTTTTGTTTACCGTACAAGTCTAATGAACTTGGAAAGAGTTTTAATATTTTTTTATTCGAGTTTGGTTGGAGTTACAAAAAATATCATTGGAGTTGCAGTGAAGTTGGATAATAAAAATTCTTGTTGAAATGAATCTAATTTTAATTTCCATCAATAAATTGCGAAAATTAAGAACTTCTGGCATATTATTTAAAACAAAAACGAAACAATCATAAATGAGCTCACTTTTGATCTTCATATCAGTATTCTAACGTGAAATTGAATAACAATCAACACACGTTATCTGTCACTATTTCAATTCGCTTTATTTTCATAAAAATCTTTGAAAATCCCTTTATTAACAAGAAGTAATAAAATATACAGACAGACATCCCAAATAAAATATATCCTCTCTAGAAAGTGAGCTAAAAAGGTAAATTTAGGGTGTTTAACAATGATTTTATTACAATAACAACTTTATAAATATTAGATATAACCGCGCAGTATTAAAAACTAATTTATATAACCACAAAATTCTTAATTTTTGTTCCCAAATAATCACAAATTTTCCTAAAATTATTTTCATAATCTTGGGTCGGGTATGACAATTACTATAAGAATATACAGTACAGTAGTAAATACTCATCATTTTCTTAACTAATATTTTTTTTTTCTTTACTAATATATTTTCTTATACGTGAGAAACAGATTAAAATTATTGCATAAATAATTATCAAATTTAACAGAAATATGTTAGAGTTGCAATGGAGTTTGGAGTTGTATCCATAACCATATAGAATTGTTTCGAGTTGGGATATAATACGAATTTTTTGATTGAAAATGGAGTTTTAGATTTTATATTGGTATTGATGTGGGATTAGGAAAGAATGCTTATACGTAGAGTTGAGTTGAAATATAAAAATTTTCATACAATACAATTCAATTTCTATAATGCATTGAATTCTCACAGACCAATCTTAATACCTCGAGTTACAACACCTTTAATTTCAAATAATCACAATTTAATCAATAAAAACATATTAAAAATTAACACTTAAATGGAATAGTTTTTCGAAAATTATTATAGTAAATAAGCAGTCTGTAAAAGTAATCAAAAATAATATCGGTCTACAAAATATTATAGTTGTTATTTAGTAAATCTACTAACTTCGTAGCACTTCTGAAACCCAACCAAAACTGAAAAATAAACTCGCAAATACGTATATCCAAAAAAATATTAATGTATGTCTGGTCCGACAGTATAATTAGACCGGTAAATTAAATTTTATAATGACAGTATAATAAGACCGGCACATTTTATAAAAATTATTCTTAATAAAAGCCAGATTTTTTATTATTAAATGTACAAGAGAACCGATTAATGCATTTTATAAGCGTTCTATCATTTTTTAATTAACAGTGAATTTTCTTAATAACACTTACTGTAGTACAAAATTATGCGTCGCGTCTAGAGAATGAACTTTTGTTTTGGTTTTAGTGCAGAATAAATGCAAATAATAGAATACAAATTTTAATAATAATAATAATAATTAGTAGTCAGTTTGTAGATTCTAAAAATCTTTTATTAGGGCCTAATCTTGAAATTAGGATGAAATGGGTTACACTATAATAATCCTGTGTCTTCTCACCATAAATCAATGACACATTCAAATCGAGCTCACTTTTACCTTTTAGTTAAATGTCATAAGTGATCAAAAGTATATTTTAAGTAATTGATGTATTATGATATAATTTAGAAGTTTGATAATACATGGAGGACTTCCAGCACATAAACAAACAGATGGAAAGACAGACATTGATCAAATTCATGAGCCCGATTTTTTAAAAGTAAAATCTATTTAAATATTTAAAAAATGTCATTAGAATTTTTAGGACTTTATTTTTCACTTTAAAAATTGGATTCGTTTTTAATTTATAGACTTATCTTAAAATTTTTTTAAATATTTCATTTAATTATAAAGAGAGGTGCGTTTAAATGTCGAATACTTAATCACCTGATCATTATGTTATACCTCGAGTTAGAAAGTCGTATGTAATTTTCGAAATCTCAGAAATTCTGTAAATAAGTTAATGCGGGTAAAAGCAGGGTAAAACGGGTACATCAACTAAAATGCATCATCAAGTCGTGAATTATGTTTTAATTTATCACCGTTTCAATCATAGGTATATTGAAATGCAATGCAATTATTTAGCAATTTTAAGATTCCATTGCCATTTTTTCACTCATTATCTCGACAAATCTCAACATTTCTAGTGTCAGTCAGTGTCAGCGATGAATGAAATACATACAAACTATGAAATACATAAGTTATTTGAAAACATTTGTGAATATACCGTACGGTATGGCAACGGTATTTTGAACTCAATTTTT
>JAQIVF010000736.1:0-18623 GCA_034698365.1 Steganacarus magnus
CTTTTTATTCGAATAGCTTTCTGTTCTGAATGTATACCACAAACTATCTTTAAATATCTTTCAATTAAGTCAATCACTAGAACCTGATGTTGAGATTTTTGCATATTTTTTACTCCTTTTACTATTTAAAAAACAAAATGAGATTTAATTTTAATCTAAAAATTGGAAAAATAGAATCGTATATACAATACCCTCGATTTTCAATAATTTTAAAGCATCGTAACATATTTTAATAATTCTCTCGACGTCCTCATCGATTTGGTCGCGTTCATTGTCTGTCATTGTAGACGCCAATGATAACAACGGACTACTGTTTTAATATATCGCAACAATTTAGTAATTAAAATTAAAACCAATATTTTTTTAAAAAATTATAAAATGTTATATCGCTTTATTTATAATTTATAGAAAGTTAAACAAGACATGATTAACAAACTTGTCTGTCATAAAAATTTAATTATCAATTCATTAATGACTACACTTACTATATGTTAATATAATCCTTACGATTGTTAAGCAAATAAGATTTCATTTCATTAATAGATTTAATAAGATTACAAACTTTAACGTTAAAATCGCTATTTTTCTTCACTATTTTCTTCTTAAAATCATTTGATTTATAATTATTTTTATTGTCATTAGTGGCCAAACACTTATTCTGATTATATGACAAAATATCATTAATATCAGAATTTTTGTCGTGAATAGTTTGAACACATTTCATAAAATTAGTGGTGATGTCCATAATTGATTTGTTTATATCTCAAACTCTGATGCAACCAAAATACTACTTATACTAATATAAGTTGAGTGCACTCTCACTGTACAGTATGCAGCATTTTATTTTGCGTAACTTACGTACTGTTAGAAGATAAATAATGATGAGCACAGATTGAGACATAGACTGCCAATTGAAGCCCTAATCCTGAATCCTGACTTGAATTTTATAAAACTTATAAAATACTGCAAAATATTATACTATAGTGTTTGTACCACAGTTGTAAAAGGAAAAGATCTGAGCCCCAGTAAAACTTGGGAACTTGACCTCCTCTACGAAAATCAAGATTTTGATAATTAACGTTAAAATCCGATGAGTTTTTAATTTTTGAGGTCAACTATGTTTTGTAAACAAGAAATAGTAAGGAATCAATAAGAAAATTAAATCTAAAGCAGATAATACTAGAAACTTACCCCTTCTCGAGCCCACATAAACGCTCGAAAAACATGCTTAAAAGTAGCTACCATTGAAATTTTTCATTGCGCTAATTTATTTTAAAATGATTTCACTCTCATTAAATTAACGTTTAAACATATAGTTTGACAGATACTCAATAGATTGACGGTGAAGGGAGTTGTCTTATGCAAGATATTTGTTTTTCATATCTGGATGTGAAATAATTAAGTCTACAAAAAACCTTTAATTCTGGTTTGGGCTATTAATTACATAATTTGATGAATAGTAAACTACAATCAAAAAATTGTAATGATGTATTGGTGAAATGAATTTGTAAATTTATAGAAATGTGTATAAGCATTGGTCTAAATCTGTGAACTTTTTAAAGTAAAACGCGGTTTAATATTTTAATTTCACTGTTGTGTGCGCAAAATGTTGCCCAATATCTTAAAGTTATTGTTAATTTGCATTGTGTACAGTATGGCCAGTATTAACATATTTTGTTATAATTCTAATAATTCCAATAATAAGAAGAGGCAGTGTTCGCAAACTTTTTATTGCTCTGATTATGATTACGGCGTTCATTCGCCACATATTTCATGCACTCATTTGTAAGTATTATAGCATTTCATTATTGTCTAAACTAATCATTTTTTTTATCTCAAGACCGATGGAATTTTTAGATTGTGAAGAGCCTGTGGATCACAAGGGAAATGAAACGGCGAGGAAAGAGTTGGGACATGGATGTAGTAAAGTAAGTGCGAGTTGATTACAATACGCAATCTAATAATAAATTGACAAAATTTTTATATTAGTTTGGTGCTCAAAAATACGAAGACATGCAGTTTACAGCGAGAAAATGCACTGTACTTCAAGATATCGAGTGCTTTGGTAATCGCACTTTTATGAAAGACAATTTTCCATGTGTTAAGTAATTATATTTCTTTTATTCACTTTAATTTCATTGTTTGACAAAATTTCATTATTTGCTTAAATATCAGCGATAGTTATATTTTGTAGTTTTAGTTATTAATTTATTTATTTATGAATTTAACTGAACGAACATACGCTGCTATACCGAAGTACCTGAAAGATAAAACAAAATTCTAACATATCTTAATAATTGATTAGATATACGGGTCATTACTTCGTAACCACATTACTTTACTCACTATTACTTGGTTTTCTCGGAATGGATCGCTTTTGTTTGGGACACACTGGCACTGCTGTTGGAAAGCTATTGACTATAGGAGGTGTTGGCATTTGGTGGATCGTCGACATCGTTCTTTTGATAACTGGGCATTTAATGCCTGAAGATGGTAGCAATTGGATGCCATACGCTTAATTTTTAGCTCATAAAGATTTTTAAAAAATTACATTTATGTAAATATAGGTATTATTAATGTAAATATTATTTATTAGGATTAAAATTGTTAATTTTTATACTAAAAACTTAATTATGTGATAAGATTTTGTAATTTAAACACATTGTAAACTCCATTGTAATTTTAATGTAACTCAACTGAACAATAAATTATAAGAATGATAATTAAAATAATGCATGTTTTAAATTTTTAAAGGAGTATTAATCCATCTTTACTTCGAGCACTAATCGAAGTCCGAATTTATTTGGAATGTTTGGAAATCTTTATAAGCCAAAAATTATTTGTTATTTACTACTGAAATGCTAAAATTTAAAGGCCTTAACCAGGGTTTTGATGTTTTTTAATTTTTTTAACACGTTTCCTCACTGATATGGCTTAAGTATAATTTCATAAAAATCGACATATGTATCGACACGTACGCACATACACCACACATGTCAAAGAAATGTCAAAATCAATAGCTCTTGAGCCCAAAATTTACTCATAAGATCAGTGCAATGAAAGAAAACCTATTTCGTAAATAATACAAGATAAATCTCATATTCGACTTGATATAGAAATTAATGCTTGTTATCAGCTTTATTTTGACTGCATTGGAAGCTTGTTGACCAAAAATGAGTTGGCAACTCTACACTTCGCATATATTTTAATCTATTTAAAACTTTGATTTAATTATAAGCTTAATTAATTAAATGTATACAAGTTATTAAAACATATTTATTGTACACTAATGGCAATAAAAATATAGTAAAATTTTTCATTTAAAAATAGTATTAAAATAACAATGTATGGAATATGTAGACATAATACTGTTTTGGTTGAATCACGTTTTGACTCAAACAAAACAAATAAATGTTAGCATTAGTGGTGTGGTGTTGCAGTTGTACTCTACCTCAATATAACGCTACGACTGTAGTAATGAAATAAAATGATATAATATTGTAGTATTGCTGTATTAGTGTAATGGTGTATTGCTGTAGTGCTGTACATGCTATATACATGTATGTATAGATACTTGTTTTTGGTATTTTGATGACTCTACTGACTCTACTGACTCTACTACTATGAGGATATCCTTTATTAAAAGAACCTGTTTTGCCATTTTGTAATATTTATATTGAAAACTATACATCATTTCGTATTAATGTTTACAACTATTATTTTTTAAAATTCATTATTACAATAATTAATTTTGTTGATATTTTTAGTGAAATTATGTGAAATATTTTTGTGATTTTCTTAATTTAACAATTGTTGTGATAAAAATGGCCTCACTTTTCGATAAAATTGGAAAAATATTTAAAGGAAGCAATGGCTCGACAGATGTTAAGCGAAAGAAAGTTTACCATAACATCAAATTCAACGAAAATCCCGAAGAATTTTGGGACATAATTGGAGAGATAGGCGATGGAGCGTTCGGTAAAGTATTCAAAGCGCAGAACAAACTAAATGGCAAATTAGCTGCCGCTAAGATTTGCGAGATGAAGGGTGAGGACGATCTCGAAGACTTCACTGTCGAAATCGATATTCTCGCTGAGTGTAGACATGCAAACATTGTTGAACTTATTGAAGCGTATTTCAATGATTCCAAGTTATGGATGTTCATCGAGTTCTGTGGCGGTGGAGCTCTTGATTCAATTATGATCGATTTAGAGAAGCCATTGACCGAACCACAAATCAAATATGTGTGTCACGGCATATGTCAAGGATTATCATTCCTACATAAAAATAAAATAATTCATAGAGACTTAAAAGCAGGCAATGTGTTGCTGACAACGGATGGAGGCGTGAAGTTGGCTGACTTTGGTGTGTCCGCTAAGAATAAGTATACTTTGCAAAAAAGGGATTCATTTATTGGAACACCGTATTGGATGGCACCTGAAGTTGTGATGTGCGAAACTTTTCGTGATAATCCATACGACTATAAAGCGGACATTTGGTCATTAGGTATTACTTTAATAGAATTGGCTCAAACCGAACCACCAAACCATCAAATGGCTCCGATGCGGGTATTGCTCAAAATCCAAAAGGCAGAGCCACCCAAACTAGATATGCCTTCCAATTGGTCGAAAGAGTTTAACGAGTTTGTGGCGTTATGTCTTATTAAAGATCCAATACAACGACCGAATGCCCAAGACTTGCTCAACCATGCATTTATTAAAGACTTTGTCGACAGAAAACCTATTCTCGCTTTAATAAGCGAATATATGGCTGAAGTTGTTGAAGAAGTTGTTACCGAAGAAAATGATGACGAAATCGGAGACGACTCTTCGTTGAGACAAAGCATTATCGCTGAATCTCAGATTAGTGTCGAAGAGAACGAAACTGCGACAGTTAATACAAATCAAATTAAGGATAATATACCTAAAGAACCATCTGAAGCGAAGAAAGAAGAATTAGTGAAACCAATTGACTTAAATAAGCATATAATAGAAACAGTGAAAAATGAGAGCACAATCACACCCATTGGTGCGTTGCAGCAAACAAATCATCAAAAAAGACCAGCACCTAAACCACCGAACATTAAAAACGACAAAAATGAATCAAACCTATTAGATAATTCTGTACAATTTAATAGGGAAATTGAATTGGAAAACGAAAGTATTACTCAAATTAATAATGAAAGTAAAGAAAAAATCAAAGAACAAATTGGAACTACTTATGCCAAAAATGATGATAATGATGATAAAAATGCCGTTAACTACAAGCGCATGTCTGATAAAGATATCAAAAGTGATACAAATACTGAAGAATCATCAGATGTTCAATCAACCCCTAATTTTGAAGTAACCATATCTTCAAATCACAGCACTATTATTAAAAATTTGGATGAGTCTAATCCAGACATGTCTCATGTCTCTATAGTTACTATTGATAATAATGGCAAAGATGTTATGATCCAAACAACAAACGATGAAATAAATAATTGCCCAGATGTTGATGTATTAGCTTCGTATCAAAATAATTTAACAAATAATGTAAAAGATGAAGTGGTTATAGTGTGTAACGAAGAGTATCCTATAAGTGATAAGATTGTTGTGACAACAGAATACATGCCAATTGAGAATAACTCAAACTATCATCAAAAGGACGTGAAATTAGATAATCAAAATTTTGAAATTGGTGTTCATGTATCATCTCATTATGATCCCGAAGGCAGTATTTCATCTGATAACAGCGGAAACCACGATAATAACAATAAGCCGAGAATAAAAGTTAATTTAAATTTAGTTTCAGAATCAGATCCCGAAACTGGTTATACAGACTCATGTTTTGTTGATCATAACGAAAGCGCTGACATTTTAAAACCAAGAGCAGATCAAATTACTCCAATCAATCCTGATGTTAAAAATAAAAAAACAAATTTAAGTTCGAGAAATAGTTTACCAAATGGTATTTCATCGCAATCGCAAGTTAAAACAAATGCGTCGGCACTGAAGCGAGAATTATCAGATTCCGGCAGTTTTATAAGTGTCAGCAGTGATAAGGAAAACAATATCGAAAATGATAATCAACGTGTGATAATGCGGAAAAGGCGCGAAAAAGTAAATTAAAATTTATATAGTTTTATATATTGATAAGCTTATAATTAATAATATTTGTATATGTATAGGATATGGCAAGAATGAAAAAGTCGAGTCAAAATGCTGGTAATGCTGCACAGAAGAAAACATTGACGCGAACTCGTAAATTTGTTATCGACGGAGTAGTTGTCACAACAACTACGAGTAAAGTTATCTATGGTGATACTGACAAATTGCGTGACGATCACGTTCTCAGGTGAATTCAAATCAAATATTATCCATGAAATAATTTTTTGAAATAATATTATTTTTAGGAAACAAGAACTTAGAGAATTAAAGATGTTGCAAAAGCAGGAGAATAAGCAGTTTCAAGATCTTTCTTTTAAAGCTAATTTCGCTGTTGACCAGCAAGAGAAGAGGTTTGACGCAGAAATGATTGCACTGAAACGCAATTACGACAACGATCTCGACGCTCTAAACCGACAACAAAAACAATTGGTTGAGAAAGCGGAGCAACAGCAGGAATTAGACCTAAAGTTCGCGTCGAAAAAGATTCGATTGGAGCAGGAAAGAGAGCTCAAACAATTCAGAGAAAGCATGAAAAATGAATTGAAACTATTAAAACAAGAAACTGATTTACTGCCAAAAGATAAGAGAAAAGATATGTTTCGCGTCAGAAAAGAGAAATTAGATATCGATCAGAATGAAAGAGAGAGATTATTTTTGGAAAACCTTAATGATAACCATGATTCGTCTATTAAGAGATTGAGCGAAAGCCATCGCGATAAGCTTGCTTTGTTGGAGAGACAGTTTCTTCAACAAAAACAACAACTTCAAAGAGCGCGTGAAGCAGCGATTTGGGAATTGGAGGAAAGACATATGCATGAGAAACACCAACTTTCCAAGAGACAGTTGAAAGATTCATTCTTCCTTCAAAGGCATCAAATGCTAGTTAGGCATGAAAAGGTTCGTAAACTACCATTTTTATTCATTAACTCGATTAAGTATACATTAAGTATATATTGTCATTTATTTGAGTTAATGCATCATTTAGAGCTCAGTGCAGATAACAAAAATTATATATAATTTTATCGGCTCCATATCCATCCGCATAAATTTATATACAGTAAATTTTGTTGCCCACAATCCTCTCGGATATCCGCAATTTGTTGCAAAAGTAATATTCTGAGCATTGCTAATTTAGATGATCTAATAATTTCTTCTAATTAAAATTTTTTCACATACCTTATAAGCTTATATATTTTGTACTTTATATTTAATAGTATAAAAAGGTGTGTCAATAATTGAATTCCTGGCTTGATTTTGATGAATCATAAATCTGGAGATATTTTCACTTTAAAAGTGCTATAAAAATAGTTTAAGGATGATTGCGAATTTATTGCTGATATGCATGCTAGTGATCCTTTACGCATCCGCCTCTCAATAATAATCCGAAGCATACAAAAAGTTACTTATCTCATTTGCAAAAAAAACATTAAAAAATTTCCCGCTTCCTTTCCCGTTTTATCTGCATAAAGCTCTAGCTTTATTTTACATTTTGAGAGAAATTTGAGTGTAAACCATCTGTTAAGTGAGGGGTGAGGGGAAAGGGAGTGAGAAATTTTAGAAATGGATGGTAGAAATAGCTAAACAAAGAACTATTTTACACGTATTTTAAATAAAATAATTTACCACATTATCTCCGAATATTTTGCTCGCTTCTTAAGAAAAAAGTAAATTATTTAATTAATATGTCAAATTAAGTATTATACATGGATGCGAATTATTTAAATGAAAATTAATAATTTAAAGATAATGTTCTAAAGGCTTGACTTTTCTCACACCAAATCACTTAAATCATTCATTAAACACAGCAAAGCAATTATTAAAACAATGGGCTTACGATTTTAAGCATTAACAATAATCACCTTTAATCTAAATTATAAAATGTTTTATTTTATAAATTGTAGCAATAATTTGTTATTAGCTGTACTTCTTATCTTAAGTTAAAACAATGCGTAAACAATGTTTGAAATAAAACGATGCGTATTGTTATCTGAATTATATGGGTAAATCTAATTCAATTAAATTGACAATAAAGACTGCTAGTTTCACAAACTCTTATTAAGTTCATAATTTCATTATTTTAATTGAATAATTATAAAAAAATTTAATTAAAACAAATCAGGAATTAGAACAAGTGAAAAGAATGAATGGACTTCAAGAGGAGGAACTTTTAAAAAGGCAAGCAATAGAGAGAAGACATTTGCCAAAACGAATTCGTTCTGAAATGAAGACAAGAGAACTTATGTTCAGAGAAAGTCTTAGAATAAGCTTCGCTAATATTCCATCAGCTGTTTCTAACGAAGAAGAACGCGACAAATTGAAACGATTCCAAGAGAGCGAGAAAAAACGTTACAAAGCAGAACAATTACGTCAAGAACAGAAACATAGCAAACAGTTGGATGAACTTCGAAATTTTTGTGACAATACTATTCATGAGTTGGAACAAACTCAGAATGAAAAAAGAAAAACACTTATGGAAAGAGAAACTGTTAAATTGAAGTTACTCGACGAAGAGCACAGCAATGACTTCAGAGAATGGAAGGCTCATCTTAAACCTAGAAAACAGGTTCATAACTAGATATATAAGTTATATATAAAAATTTAATAAAAGTATTTAACAAATAATTGAAACAATTTATTAAAACAATCAGAGATTAGAGGAAGAGTTCGCTCGCCAGAGAGAAGAACAGGAGAGATTTTACGCAACAAATATGCCTTTTTTAAATGATTTTGGTTTGGGTGTGACTGTTAGCGAACATTCACAGTCCGCATATCACCAACAAATGCATTCTTCACACACGAGTGGCAGCGATTCGAGTTCCCCTTCCAGTACACCTGGAAATGATATGACATCGCACACGTTTCACTCATAGTCATATTTAAGGTCATAATAAAGTATCCTTTATTTCATTATAACACGTAACTTCATTTTTTGCTATTATTGCCTAGTCTTATATCATGCAGAAATCTATTTTCATTTCATAGTTTGAAAACTGTAACAACAATTAATGCTGTAATACATTATACTACTTATGCATTTGTTGTAAATGATAATATATAAAGCAAACTAGACTTTTATAAAATGCCAAATCAATTGTATATACAGTATATATAAATGGGTTAAAGCCTTTCTATGTTGAGCTTATTATTCTGTTATAATCTAATATAAACTAAATGCTTAACTCTAGATATGAAAAGTTTATACGGTTTTAATAATTAAATAATGCAATTAAAGTGCCTATAATTTAATATAAAAGTTATAATAAATTTATATGCATTTGTATTTAACACTATGTAATAAAATTTTCTTTAAACTATTATTACAAAGTATGATTAAATTTGTTTTTTCGATTTAAATTTAAAATTCTTTATTAAAAAATTTCACATTAAACATAGGAAGTACGTACGTATTTATAAAAACTTTAAAATTATCACTAAATAATTGAAATACTTTGGTATAATTATCATAAGGCATACAAATGTATATATTAATACAACAAAATGCCTACATTTCAATAAGTATTAATTACAATATAGTATTTTTAATGTTTGAAGGCACTATTTCGTGGATTTTTATTTTAGTTCTTTTCAAATTGTGCAGTAAATTCATATAATGATGTTAAAAGTGAATGCGATCCAACAAATACCGGTATTTTTAGAGCATAATATATGTATATAATTGAATATACATTACAAATAGTAATTATAAAAATATTGGTTTTTTATTTTTAAAATTAGAAAAATTCGAACTTAATAATATGAGAATCACATTCACTTATTGACTTCTTTTTAACTTTAAGAGTTGTATTGCAAACATAAAAAAACAATGAAAACTCATAAAATCATAAATTTAAAAAAATCCAATTTGGATAACGTAAGTTAATATAGAAATTTAATATAATAGATGACAATTATGTTAAGTCGTATTTCGAAAATATAAATAGATTACAATGTAAAAATTAGTAAATTTCCTATAAACATGAGAATTTATATTTTACAAATACAAAAACTATATACTGTACAAGTGTGTTGTCATCGATATTTAGAAATGTCATACATTATACTGTATATTACAATTGCATAGTTTGCATACAACTCCCATTTCATTTATATGAATTTTCATCTAATAACCATTAAATCAATTACTAGTGAATTATTAGGCAAAAAGGAAAGAACTTATGTTTGGTCACATCCATCGTGCTCTTTGTGCCAAAATCTGTCCCTGAAGAGAGCGCGCCAAAAACATTGCAAATAACTAAAAATAAGTGATATTAATTATGAAAACAAACCATCAAATATTGTGTTACGATAAAGAGATGAACTTTCAGCAATATATAGTCAAGTTAGACTCTAATAGGTATTTTCAACTTTTATTCCAATTAAATGTTAGTGAGTGAGTGTGAATGTAGTAATATAACTTATAACACTCAAAATGTATTGTAATCACTTATGCTTTCTGCAGAGTGTAAACTTTAGATACCCATAGTGGTCCTTCTAGAAAATCTTCAATTTGAAAAAAGTCTCAGTTTTTATTAGCTCTACTAACTTTTGGACAAAATTGAACAAATTGTCGCTTAAATCTGATAAATTACGACCCATCACTAAATTCGGGATTCCTCTCTAAAACTTTCGAGTGTTTTGTGACTATAGACTAACCGTTGAATTTAAGAAGCCATAGTAAAACAATACATAATGATTTATAAAAAACAGATTCAAATTGATATAAATACCTGAATGAGCGCAGATCCTAAACAAACACCAGCGACCAGATTCATATTACGTTCAATTATTTCTGTTATCGCTTCAATGCATCCTCGAGTATAGATATATTTATTTACTTCGACCACTGAGCTTATATTTTGTACATTATAGCCGCACATTATGTTTATAAGACCACTCTAATTAAATATTAATAAAAAATGTCGAATTAGATTATCAAATAAAAGTGTATAGCAAACTAAATATAATGTTGTGATCCTCATTAATCATTCTTATATACAAATTTTAATAAAATCCTTATTCACATTTTTATATTCATATGTGGAAAATTGTGATTTATGCTTATATAATAATTGTAGGTCAAAGAAAAGTTATTGATACAAATTACACTTACATCGAAGTTCTTAGCATTTCTGCAACACGAAAAAGGCACTGCACATCGTTCAGGACTTGGATTGGTTTTATTACAATCGAAATATATGTTGCGAGACCTATCATATAGTTTAATTTAATAATGTTGTCGTTACAGACAGAATAACATATTTTTAATTTTTAATCACATTTAAAATTCTTAATTAATTTAATGTTAAGTAAAAATTTAATCTTGAAAAACATTTTGAGTGTTTTCAACGTTTATACTAATAAAAAAATAATAATCTCACCAATCCTTATATCCTTTATCAGATATACCGCAACATCTAAATTCAGTTTGAATGACATCAATTAAGTTTTGGAGATTACTGTCATCACGATATTTGATAATTGGGTCTTTAGATAAGCCTTCTTTAAGGTAATAGGAAAATGAGTTCGGAAAAACAAATGCTACCGTTGAGAGAATCACTTCGCCAACGAAAAGCAGAAGAAGCATCAGTGAATACTTCAATTCAAAAATAATAATAAATAAGTATTACTTAAATATATATTTTATTTAATCACATAAGTTCTATTTTCAATAAATAAATTAAATCTAACTATATATACAGTATATGTTAAAATTATTTTTAAATTTTATTTTAAAATTAAAATATAAGATGAAACCTTATATATACGTAGAATAGTTTACTCTCGTAAATACACATAATTAAAATATACTGAAAATACATACCAGTTTAAGTAAGCACAAATTTTCACGCAAAGCACCGAGACATCCAGCAAAACTCATACTGAAAATTTAAAAATCAATTTTTATATTTATAATATAATTTCGAAAGCGTCGGTAAAACAATGTACAATATAGTAATGTTAGGGGAGATTGATATGTTAAGGGAGAGGGAGAGAGAGAGAGGAAGAGGGAGAGAGAGGGGGGAGGGAGAGAGTGGGGGAGGGAGAGAGGGGGAGGGAGAGGGGGAGGGAGAGGGGGAGGGAGAGAGAGAGAGAGAGAGAGGGAGAGAGAGAGGGAGAGAGGTTAAGTTTTCTTTAGCTGTGAATGGCATGTATTTTATTAATCTTTTTATAAAAGTAGTTTTAAATATAATTATTTAACTTAAATAAAGTTACGGTAAAGTTGTTTACCGCGTGTGTCTTTCTATCATAAAGTACTGATACGCTTTATTTAATTATTTTTCTCTAATTAACTCATCAGTGCTCAAATAATTTTCTTCGTAAATGGAACGAAATGTATGCAAAATTAATATCAATTAAAGATCAAAAATGTTATGTCGAAAATGAAGATCGCAATTATGAATTTTTCTTCAGTGATAATCTATAAATATTTTTAATTTTTCCTCAGAATTATATTTGATATTTGATAGATTTTTTAAAAGAGCTCTTAATTGGTCATTACGAATAAAATCAAATGAGTATTAAAATGATGGGTAATAACATAATTAATTTGAGCATTGATGGTAAGAAAACACTAACGTCTAGTGATTACCTAAATATAATGGTTCCCACAATAGTGAGCGCCAGTGATATATGAAGTATAATATCTAATACATTTTGGATGCGAAGAAATCGAGTTTCACTGTACTCCTCAAAGAAAGACCATCCGCCGAGTCCTATAAGTGTGCCGCCAATCAACTATAATCACAATCGTAATCAATATTAACAAATGCATACAAATGTCATACAAGTGTCACGCACTCACTCATACCCAAAATAACAAATTGAAGAAAAACAGTGAATATTTAACGCATGGAGATATGAACGAGAATTCGTCGTCGAATGAATGCAAATGCATTTGATGGGGACGTGGATGTGATGATTGCGATGACGAGTACTGCGACGGATGATGCGATGATCGCGTTCTTCGCTCGCGAGCCATACCTCTCCAAAGTAGCGATTAGTGACGTCACGATTAACCGATTAGATTTCAAAACACTTAGCAATGATTTGTGTTTATATGTTCATATGGCGAACATATTGCTAATATGATTAAATAAATCACTTGATATATAAATTAATAATCGATTTGTTGACAATTCATTTAATGATGTCTTCCCTTAAATCATTAGTGATACGCATGCGTCAAACGCTCACATCAGTCAACAGAGCGAAACTACAAATACAAACTCGAGTTATAATCGCTTTGAAAATTGTTTGAAAAAAGGAGCAAAAATAGTTTGTTAATGGTTTATAAAAATTTATAAATCGTTCGATAAATATTTCTAAAATTAATTAATAAAATAAGTTAATATGCATTATGCAATCTAAAATACCTGATGTTTTTTTCGGTAAATCGCTTTCTAATAATCTTATTGTCTGTATGACACTTATTTCCCTATAATTTCACGTTAACTTTTTAGTAAAGTAAATTAAATTAAATCAATTCTGAATTTTTCATTTGATTAATTTTAAAAGTAAGTTAGATATTCAGTAAAATTGAGTGTGTTTTAGCTTCAAATTCGCCTGAAATCGTTCATAATTTGTTTTAATAATTATCTGAATCATTTGTTCAAAATTTGTCAATTTTGGTTTTACTGAGTCTAATTGCCATAATTATGAGGTTTAACGAACTCATTAATTAACGTTTTTCAAAGTGCAATCAAACGATTTACAATTAGAATAGTAATTGTAAACCCAATTACAATGGAATATTATTGAAAAATTGACTGAAATGGATTGGTGTCAGTTATTAAAAATGCATATTCAATGCAAATTTACATTATTTTTAAAATTTTTAGAATTTTCAGTAATAAAGGACTTTTTACATATAAATACCTAACTTAGTGCCTGAAGTTTACTGGTTTTATTCATTTTTAAAATTTGTTGTGTTTTATTTCGTAAGATTAATTTTAAAACGAATTTCGTGTTATTTGGTTAATAAAATTTTTTAAAAACTAATTTTATTTGTTAAAACATAAATAGATCAAAAATAATACAATTTTTGAAGTCTATTTTTGTTCAATCTTTTTTTACAAAATTTTAGAGCCATAGTTTGCAAAATTTTTGAAAAATATGAACGAAATTTTTCAAAAAACTATTTTTATATATTATTTCAAAAGTGAATACAAATTACTATGTAATTTACAATAAAAATTTCACTTATTTAATGTTTTAATTTCGTTTTATTCATTAAACGAAATCTGATAAAAATTAACTTTGTTGTATTTTATTTCGTTTAATTTGTTTAAACAATAAACTTCACGCACTATAAATACCTTTTAAAATGGCAAAGTTAAGGTATTACACACATTGTATTAAATTTTTTATAACTCGAACTGATGAGATAAAACATAAGATCAAAAACCTTTTGCACACTTTCTCGTAGAAGTCAAGCTTATGAATTTGTGTCGTTCGTCTGTCAGTCAGTTTTATGTCTGCAATTCTCTTAAATTATTTAATCTTCAAAGCTATAAAATAATACCTTTTTATCTTAAACCAAGTCTGAAATATTCATAAATATGCTCACTTTCTTACGGATCTTATTATTAAAATTTAAAAATTTATTAAACTAATTCGAACAAGAGATCGAATTATTAGTGTTCAAATATTTGTCTCAATTTTCATGAATTTTGAGAGTTGGCAGTTCAACTTTAAATGAAAGAAATTTATATATCATTATTTTAGTCTGAACCAAGATTTTGTTAATTCTAAACAGTTTTTATGCCCTTATTTGATACTTTTTTAGTCATATTACCATAACTTAATTTTATACTATTGACCAAAAAATCCGATTTCTGGTTATAAATTTTGATTTGACACATTTATCTGAGCTAAAAATATAATATCGAAAATTTGTATCAATGCAATAATTTATTAAAAAAATGTGATCTTTTGGATATACCCTTGTTTAGTGGTAAATACTGACTAAAGGTTAGTTAAATTTTTTCTATATGGTTGGTTAAATATATTGTAATGAATCGATTTCGATCGATAATTTTAAAGTTTATTTTAAAGTTTTTCTGTTTTAAGCGCATCCTTTTTAATACTATTTATACTGTTTTATTTTATATAAATTGTGACCGTTGTTTTGTGATCACAAATAAAAATTAAAATGTAAAATTGATTTGTAACGAAAATTTTATTGTTAACTGAAAAATGTTGTACACCTTTTTGTTTGAAAGAAAAATTGAATAAAATTTAGTTGTGGTGTGTTTGAGAGACAGTGTGAGAGAGAGAGAGAAAGACAAAAAACTGGGCCTTATATAAGGCCAATGACGGAAAGGGAAAGTGGTCGACAAAAGCGATGTGTCGCACGACCGATGGAGTGACCTCTGGGGGGCACAATTCCCCGGCCGAAATGACCATCGCTTTTGATGGTTTAGCCACCCAAACAGGAGCGGTTTTGCTGTTGCTGTGGTCGCTGTGGTTGCTGTCGTTGCTGTTGTTGCTGCTGTCTTTGCTGTTGTTGCTGCTCCTGCTGTCGTAGTTGTTGCTGTTGTTGGTTCAACTGCTGTCGTTGCAGTTGGTGCTGCTGCTGTTCGCGAATGAGCCGACGATGTCTGATGTCGGCTAGTTGTTGCTCACGTCGGATTTGGCTTTGGATTCCCTCTCGAATCCGAAAGTTTTGACGCTGCCACGAAACGGATCTACATCGCTAATGGCACCATTGTCTCCTTCGCGATTGCGACTGGCATGGCCATCGAAACGACCCTGGGTGTTGAGGTCGCCTCTTTGCCGACCTGCAGGACCTGCGGCATGCGGGGATGCTCACGAGTGTGGTCGTGACGCCAGCGGTTACCAACTCTTCGGACTCTGTCCGAAAACTCTGCCAGATTTGGATGCTTTCGATCAGCCATTGAGTTTGAAGCACAGAAACATAATGAGATGTTTTCTGTGTGAGAATGAATGTGAGAGTGAATGTGAGATGAAATTTGATGAACGTGTGATCGAGTGATTTGATGCGTGTGTGATCAAGTGATTTGATGCCTGTGAGATCACTTCATTTGATACGTGTTTGTTCGAAAAAGTTTGTTCCAAAAGGTGCGATGATAATGTCGGGTTCGTTGAGTGCATTTCAATCGTGTCAGTCAATGAATGGTTTTGAGTGTTGTCTTCTGGTGAGTGTGTGAGCATTTCGTTTTCCGTGACTTCACATTCATTTCGCCAAACGTATGGCATTAGAAGGGTTGAGTGTGATGTGAGAATGCGAATGATTGAGTTGTCATTGATGTCAATCTGTTGTAGTCGAAATGTTTCGTGACCCACTTTCTCAATAACAATGCAAGGGCCCCAACACCGCGGATTCAATTTGTTTCCGAGTTCCGGGTGGTTGTAAGGTAAGCGATACCTTACCGCGTCTCCGACTTGAAAGTTTGAAGATTTTGATGTGAGCGATTGCTTCACTTGTGTTTGTTGTTGTTGATCGCGCTTGCACGCTTGCTGTCTTGCTTCTTCAATCGAAACTTCTTGAGCGTTTTGCGAAGAAATTCCAAACTGTAGGAATTCAGCTGGAAAGCCCGTCACATCGTGAGTTTGTTCGTTGAGATTTTTGACAACAGATCGTAGGAGTGATGACCATTTTGTTTTCGGGTGATCGATCAGAGCAATGCGAAGTCCGTCAACGATTGCTTTGTTGGTTCTTTCACACAAACCATTTGCCTGGCTTCGATGAGGAGGTGTAAGGAGGTGTTTCACTTGATTCGCTGCGAGGAAGTTTTCGAAACGTTTTGACACAAAATTGGTGCCATTGTCTGTAAGCAATGCTTTTGGGGTTCCGATGTCTTCGAAAATGTTTTTCAATACACCGATGGTGCCTTCAGCTGTGATGCGTTTCACTGATCGTGCCCACACATATCTCGAGTGCAGGTCCACGATTGTGACAATAAACTTGGCCGCTGATTTGTTTGCTGCTGAACCCATGACAATGCAATCTGCTGCCCATTTTTCACGTGGTCTTTCTGGTGTTGCTATCGGATGATAAGGCTTTTCGAGTGAAACGTTTGGTTGTTTTGCGATTTGGCACGTGTGACAGCTTTTGATGTGTTACGATTCGATTGTTGAGATCGGGAAAACAAAGGCGAATTCGAATTGCTTTCGTTGTTTTTTCAATGCCCTGGTGACCCATTTCTTCATGAAATCGGTGAATTATGTTCTCAATTTCGGACGGCGGAACGACTAACTTGTCGTGTCCATGAATTCGGACGCACGTAAAACCGTTGACGATGACTGGTTTTCGCAAACCATAGCTCGCGATTTAGTCCTGTTTGTCGACAAATTCATGAGGATCGAAGTGGTAAACGGCATATCTTGAGAGAGCGTCTGCAACTTTGTTTGATTTTCCAGGCCTGTGCGTGATTTTGAAATCGAAGCAGCTGAGTCGGATCGACCATCTGAATTGCCTCGAGTTCGGATTCTTGACGTTGAACAACCATTGAAGACTCGAACAATCAGAGAGGACTTCGAAGGTAACGCCTTCTAAGTAGTGTCGGAAGTGCTCGACGGCTTTGACAACTGCCAAGCATTCTCATTCCGGTGCGGAGTAGCGAGATTCGTGTTCATTGAGTTTACACAACCAGAAGGCGATGACCGGTTGTTCTCCGTTTTCGCGTCTTTGAGTGAGAACCGCTCCCAAACCTGAACCGTTTGCGTCTGTTGTCAGTATGTTCGGGAGTGCGGGGTCGAAGATCGTGAGAATTGGCGGTTGAATGAGCTATCGCTTAATTGTGTCGAATGCATGCTGTTGTTCGTCTTTCCATTGAAACGGAACGCTCAACTTTGTCAGATGAGTGAGACTTTAAGATATTGTGCTGAAGTTTTCAACGAAGTTGCGGAAGAAGTTTGCGAGACCAACAAATGACTTGACGTCCTTCACAGTTTTCGGGATTGGAAAACAGCTGACGGCTTTGGTTTTGTCTTCCGAGGGTCTGACTTGGCCTTTTGAGACTATGTGTCCCAAAAACGTGACTTCGGGCAGGAGAAAATGACATTTTTCGCGTCTTAATTTGACTCCTTCTTGTGCGAGTCGATCGAAAATTCTTTTCAACAGATCAAGATGTTGATCCAAAGTTTCGGTGTGAACAAGAATGTCGTCCACAAATTGTAGCACGCTTTCGTGGAGCAAGTCGCCAAGTATGCGTCTCATTTCACGCTGGAAGACGGTTGAGCTGTTTCGAAGACCCATTGGTAGCGTAAGCCATTCGTAGTGCCCGTTTGGTACGACGAACGCGGTGACTTCGATGGAATCCGGATCCAAAGGTATTTGCCAGAAACTCCATGCCACATCGAGTTTGGTGAAGAAAGCGGAACCCTTGAGTTGATCAATGAGGTCTTGAATGCGCGGTAATGGATGCCTTTAAGGTATCGTGAACTTGTTGACATCTCTGAAATCGATAACGGGTCTGAGAGAACCATCGGCTTTCGGAACGAGAAAGA